>PVJN01014425.1:0-46619 GCA_004026805.1 Lasiurus borealis | reverse complement strand
TTTTTTTTTTTTTTTTTTTTTTTTTTTTTTTTTTTTTTTTTTTTTTTTTTTTTTTTTTTTACTTGATTCTTGCCTTCATCTTGTCTGCTGTTAGGTTTCTGTGTAATATTTTTTTTTATTTCAGACAGTGTATGTTTACTTTCGAGTTGGTCCTTTTTCATCTACTCTTGGGTCTCGCTAACTTTATCCAACTTTTCTAGGATATTCTTGAAAAACCTTATAAGTGTGGTTTTGAACTCTATATCCAGTCATTTGTTTTCCTCCATTTCTTTTGTTTGTAATCTCTTCCCTTGTCTCGGCATTTTCACTATGCCGGGGAAACTTCTGTGTTAGATTCAGCCATATGTGTTACCAGACTTGCAAAACTGCAAAAGCCTCTCTATTGAGCTTGGGATGGGTGGAGTCTCAGGGCCTAAGGGACTACCTTGCCTTCCAGTTGGCCCAGCCCTTCATGGCCCCTGCGTCTCACGTGACTGGGTAATCGCGGGAAAGGTCCCTGTGTGTGCATGTGCTCTCACAGTGCCTCTAGACTGCTGACTTTCTGGCTCCCCTGCACTCCAGGACCATATGAATCTGGGTCCCCAGGACTTTGCCCGAATCTGGGGTTTAGTGGAGTTAGAAGTGGCACAGTTGGGATGCTTTGTCCCCTGCCCTCTTGTGAAAGCCAACAGCACAATCAGCAGTTGGTTTTCTGTGCATAGTGCTGTGCGCTGCCTGACTTCTGCTCTCCTGCGACTCCCCAAATTTCCATGTACTTCTCCCTTTTCACAGTCCAAACTCTGCCCGTATGAGTTCCGGCTGGACGTGGGATTTAGTGCCATAGGATAAGGGGTTCAATGCTGTTGGGAGTCTCCGTTTCCCTCCTGCCAGAGAAAGCTAGCCAGGTAATCCAGCACCCATTCTCTCCACACACGTATCTCCCTACCTCAGCTTTTTGCAGCTCCTCTGGGGCTCTGTGAGCCCCTCTCTTTCCTTCTAGTTGTAGAATTTCCACTCAGCCAGCTTTCCTGTGGTTCTGGATGATGTCCGTTCTGTCTTTTAGTTGCAGTTTTGAAGTTGTTGTGCGAGGCAGCAGTGTAGGTGTTAACCTATGCTGTCCTCTTGGTTCCAATCGATTTTTGATTGCTGTGTTTTCATTGTCGTGTTTTGCCATTATGCTTTTTATTTATTCTTTGATCTCTCTGGTAGCCCAGATATTGTTTAATAGCATGCTATTTAGCCTCCAGGCAGTTGATTTTGTTTTATGCCATTGTGATCTGAGAAGATGCTTGATATGATTTCTATCTTCTTAAATTTGAAGAAACTTTGCCTGTGTCCCCACATATAGTCTATCTTTGAAAATGACCCATGTGCATTTGAGAAGAATGTATATTCTGTGGATTTGGGGTGAAATGTTCTGAAGATGTCAATTCAATCTGATCTAGCAAGTCATTTAGGATTGGTATTTCTTTGCTTATGTTTTGTTTAGAGGATTTGTCCAGTGGTGTTAGTGGGATATTAAAATCCCCTACTATGACTGTTTTGCTGTCTCTCCCTTGATAGCCTCCAGAAGTTTTTTTTTTTTTTTTAATGTATTTGGGTGCCTCTGTATTGGGTGTATATATGTTTACCTGAGTTATATCTTCTTGTTGGATTGCTCCCTTTAGTATTATGAAGTGGCCTTCTTTATCTCTTTTTATGTCCTTCACTTTAAGATCTAATTTGTCAGATATAAGTATTGCTACCCCATCTTTTTTTTTTTCATTTCCATTTGCCATCAGTCTGTATGAGTTCTTTTTTCTGAGGTAGGTTTCTTATAGACAGCAGATATATGGGTCATGTTTTCTTATCCACTCAGCTACCCTAAGTCTTTTGATTGGTGCACTTAATCCATTTACATTTAAAGTTAATATTAATAGGTACTTGTAATCCATTTACATTTAAAGTTAATATTAATAGGTACTTGTTTGTTGTAATTTTTATTCTTTGCCTCTGTGTTCCTTCTTTGCTTCCTATTTCTTCTTTTTACAGCAGAACCTTTAGCATTTCTTGCATTGCTGGTTTGATGGTGATAAACTCAGTCCTTTTTTGTCAGTTAAGTACCTGATTTCACCCTCAGTTTTGATTGATAGCCTTGCTGGGTACAGTATTCTTAGATTCAGACCTTTCCTTTGCATGACTTTGTATATTCCCTTTCATTCCTTTCTGGCCTGATGTGTTTCTGTTGAGAAATCATTGCTGCTCTGATGGGGGATCCTTTGTAGGTAACTTTCTGTCTGTCTCTCTCTCTGGCTGCTTTTAAGATTTTTACATTGTCTTCGGTGTTTGCCAATTCAAATATAATATGCCTTGGTGCAGGTTTTACGGTTCATTTTGTTTGGGGCTCTGTGAGCTTCTTGGACTTGTGCAATATTTTTTTTTTCTTACATCAGGGAAGTTTTCTGTCATTATTTATTCAAACAGGGTTTCTATTATTTGCTCAGTTTCCTCTCTTTCTGGCGCCCTTATTTTATGGATGCTGGGTGTGTTTTTGTATGTGTGTGTGCATGAGTGTTTTTTCCCAAAGTTCTCTTAGGCTCTCCTCCTGTGTTTTAAGTTTGTTTTTTTTTGTTGTTGTTTTTTCCAAGATGCTGCTCTGCTTGGGTATTTTTTCCTATCTTGTCTTTTAGCTCACTGATGTGGTCTTCTGCTTCTTCTAGTTTACTGTTGATGCTTTCTATTGAGTTCTTTCTTGCAATGATGACATTTTTCATTTCTTCTTAGTTCTTCATTTATTTTTGGTTTTTACACATATTGTTGAATTTGTCCTCCAACTTTACAGCAACCTTATGAACATTTCTCTGAATTCTTTTTCTGACAGAATTTGCTTGTTGCCATTTTCTTTACTTCCTTTTCTGGTGATGCCTCTTTTTCTTTCATATGTTGGCTGTTTGTCTCCCTGTGATCTCTTCTCTAGAGGTGTTTAGTTATGTAGCTCTCTCTCTCCTGTGTTGCCTTAAAGGCACAAATACAACACAACCAGGCACAATGCACAAGGCACTGATCACAAATGTATTCATTATACTTTCTCTAGAAGAAATCTGAACTTTCCGTGAGAAGGTGCAGAGCCTGCCCAAATCAGCATATTTGAGCTGCTTGAGATGCAGTGTTTGTGTGTTGGCAGTTGTTCTCTAAGTGCTGTGGTTGTAGGGAGCTAGGAGGTATCTGATGCTTCCTGGTTGAAAGTAAAGCTATGCTTCCAATCACAGCCACTCTCCCCTTTAAGGTGGCACAGTCTTTGTGGTAGAGCCATTCACTCTGGGAGATATTTCAGTAGTAGTGAAGACTGCCCAGTCAGGAGAGCCTGGTCTGGTAGTCCTCAACAACAATCCCTTGGAATATAGCTGTCCCTCAGTTACAAATAGACACTTCCCATACATCTACACAGTCTCCTTTCATTCTCTCACTCACACAAACTTGCAGCCTGCCTTCCCGTTGGCAGCCATCTTAAATCCCCTGGGGTTTTATTTTTAAAAATTATAATTCTGGTGATAAGCAATGTTTTGTTTTACTAGTGTCTGGATTACAATACAATTCTGGAATCAAATGACAGGCCATCTACCACACAGGATATCACTGCCAGTGAAAAAGGCAGAAACACTTTCAGATTAGCAGTATCAATAGATAAAATTACTCAAACTCTCAGAAGATTTGTAAGAGAAAGTAAAATGCTTGAAGTGAAAGGCAAAAATATTTAGTGTAAAACATTACCCAAAAATTAGATCAAGACACAAATTGTCAGCTTTTAAATGGGAGAGGAGTAGGCAGGGCTGGATGAAAGAAGGTACAAAGATTAGCCAAAGAACATATATGCATAACTAATGGACACAGACAACAGTATAGTACAGTGGTCAGCAAACTGCGACTCGTGAGCCACAGTCTGCTGCTCTGTTGACTAATGAGTTTGCTGACCACTGGTATAGTAGGTCTTCAGGTTATGTCTGCATTCTGTTCCTACAATGCAACTTACATGATTTTCTCTGTAAGTCAGAACCCACCTAAGCATGTACATCACTAACATGGAGCACATACACACCAGTAATGAAGTGAAACAGTAAGAAAACATTTAAAAGAAAGATAACAATTCCTGATCTTTACTTATGATAAATAATGAAAAACATAAAGCACATATGTAAATACATCAAAATAATGGAACTTTTTTTTAAATAAATAAATGGGAGATGGCGAGGTAACCATGAAACAACATACATTGAGTCCGATGTAACCTGAGGCTGTCTGTATAGTGATAGTCAGAGGTGGGGGATGGGGGGCAGGAGGGCCGGGTAAGGATGGGCAGAGGAGGGGAAATTGGGTCATCTTTTACAGTGTCAACAATAAAAATAAAATTAAAAAATAAAATGGGGAGTTGTATTGGGGATAGTCAGATATATTAGTACGTTCTATTTGAATATGCTTACTGAGAAAAGTGTTGAAAGAAAACCATTAATGTTCTGAAAATTCGATTTTGAATTATTCAATACTTAACTAGCAATCAAGAGAAAGGTTTTAAACAGCTCATGCTAAGGAAAAGACAGGGGCAAATTGAAGAAATAATAGCACCTTTGATATAAGATGCAGTTTATGTTCATTTAATGTGGAAATAGCTGTAGGATGTATGGCTTAGAAACTTTTACTACCATTAGACTAAATGTATGATGTTCAAAATAAACTATACAATTATTATAATGTAATATTTTTGGGGAAAGATGAAAAATAATATAAAGAATAATTCAATATATTTTCAAATTATTTAGATAAATATCTAAATAAATTATGAATATGTTGCCTTTTCCAATAATTAAATTAAGACATTTAATTAAATGAAATAAATTATGACTTATATTTTTTCCCTTGTTAACATTTTCTATCATTTGTGCAATTTCTTACTCTGTGTACCACTTTTTTTCCCCTAAGTTATTTGAAAATAAGTTAAAGCAAAGACATAATGATATTTCACCCTTAAATACTTCAGTATTCATGTCCTTATGAATAAAGTCATTTTTCTTATGTAGAAACAAAATATTTTTTAATCTTTTGGGACAAATCATAAGATATCAGGACATATCTTTAAGATCTCAAATCTTGCCCTAGACAGTGTGGCTCACTTGGATGACCATCATACCATGCAGCAAAGGGTTGCAGGTTCTATTCCTGGCCAGGACACATGCCTGGGATACAGGCTTAATCCATGGTAGGGTGGCATGCAGGAAGGAGTGGATCAAAGTTTCACTCCCACATCAATGTTTCTCTCTTTATCTCCCTTCTTCTCTAAAAAAACAATTAAAAACAATAGGGTGGCCCTCACCAGCTTGACTCAGTGAATAGAGCTTTGGCCTATGAACTAAAGAGTCACAATTCTATTCCTGTCAAGGGCACTTGCCCTGGTTGTGGGCTCAATCCCAAGTAGGGGACATACAGGAGAAGGCTGATTCTCTCTCATCATTGATGTTTCCTATCCCCCTTAATAAAAATATTTTTTAAAGACTCATATTGGCTTTGATTCTTTAGATTTATTTTCTTAATGTTTTAAAGTGATATGAGAAATAACTAAACACTGTGCCTGGATCCAGTGGATTTTTTATTCTCCATCTTCATATTGAATAGGAATAGAAAAAGCCCCATTGTTTTGGTAAACATAAGTAAATGTACATTTTATAAGTAAATTTCAATTTTTGGAGGGTGTTGTTGTTATTCTGGGCAATATGAATTGATAATACCTTGATACCTATGGTCTATTTTTTAAAAATTGAACAACTTCTACTTACCTTAAATAATTTCTCATTCTTTTAGTTATTTTATGTTCTCTAATATACACATTTATTAGCATGTATAATATTCATTAGTACTTGCTTCCATATATTTCATTCATCACTTTAATGCTAGAACTTTGAGAACTGAGACTTTATCATATGTCTTTGTCTATATGTATGTATGTTATCTATCTACCTACTTATCACCATCCATCTATCTAAATCTATATCCAATTATATATCTATAGTTATTTCCATATCTATTTGCTTTATCAATGTGATGGACTGAATAGATGTTCATTTAAATTGGTATTGAAAATGTATATCTAGGCTATCAGTACGAGCACTCATAACATTTTATAGGTATTTTTAACCTTACTGATTTTGGAAAACATTAACTCTGCATTTTTCCTTTTTTATAATACTGCAAAGCAATTCATTTTTGTTACACAGAATAATTTTATTCTACAGAAATGCACATAATTGAGGACTCCGTAAATTTTTATTGATTTGTTAAACCTAATGCACTGTTTTACATTCACTGAACATACTATTATGGTATTTATTTAGTTCATGTGTGCCTCTACCAAAACCTTCTATGTAGACAACAGAATGGATAGGTATATGAGCCTACTGATGGGTCAAAAACATTGCCAGTTTTAGGCATTTTATCCAGTCGGAGAGTTGTTGGACACTGGGTTAACTATCAACACGATGAGCAATAGAACACAACGGTGATGTAATTTAATCTCTTTCACATTTCAGAGGCACCTCACAGGGAAAGGCCTGCTGGAGGACAGGACACCTACCCAGCAAATTGATCCTTTAAAGGGAGAGTGACAGTGCTTACAGCACCTATTGGCTTTTATTTTTGTGTTAGAGCACAGAACAGAAACAAATTTTAATTTTAAAGATTGCAAGTTACAGAAGGTTTTAAAATGTAAGGACCATTCCAAGTGGGATATCGTTACCAACAATGAACATATAAGATAATAATGTATCAGAGTTCAAATCCTGTTTCAGGGTAATTCCACTTATGTCATAGACCACCTACTATATGCAACTCACTGTTCTACAACAAAGTTCACTGACAGTAGTGCTAACCTTGACGAGTTCATCTTTTAGCAGAAAAAGGCTGGAGAAATCACAAGAGTAAAAACAGCACTGAAGGACATGTGGAGTAAGAGGTTTGTTATATTTTAACCCACTGCTGTTTTTGCTTTTACGAATAAACTAATGGAACAGAAATCTGACTGGAGAGATCAACAAGAATTTAATAAAGAGATGGAATATGAATTGTGCCTCTATTCAAAATTTGATAATTAGGAAGAAAAAATTCCAAGGCAATTGGATATTTCAGTTAGACAGAATAGTAAAAGGCAAGGTCCTAAAATGGTGGGATGGGATAGGAAGGAGAAGAATGTAACCGGTTGAAAATAAGAACAGAAAGGTGGGTTTGCAAAACATCATGCCAAAAAACTTGAACTTAGCCCCACAGCCCAGTAGTTTACAATTTTAATTAATATCCGAATCATTTGGAGGAGATGCTAAAAGACAGTTTGGCTTCACCATCAGACTTTCAGGTTCAGAAAGCATTGACTGGGACCTAAGAATCTGAATTCCTTTAAAAAGTGCCCAGGTGATGATTCTGGATGACACTCCAGAAGAATTGCTCTTGTCAATGTAGACAGAAGGAAATGTGAAGAAAGTGGTATTATCAGATCTAAATTTTTGGAAGATGATTCTACTGGCGATATCAAGAATGGATTAGACAGCTGGGAGCAGGGGGACCACTTAGAAAGTTATTAAAATAGAACTGAAGGAAAAGGTAGCAAAGGTTATGACAAGTAAATAAAGGGGTGAGTATTGAGTTAGAACTAACAGGATGGAGAGATCAAATGAGAGAGATGAGGAAGGGGCAGTCAAATATCACTTTGAGGTTTCAAACCAGGGTTCCCAAGAGAATCGCAACATCATTAATGGAAATATGGAGCAGAAGTGGGGTCCAGGTGGCAGGTGAAACGTGCGGTTGGGGTACAAGATTCCTTCATCATCTTACAACACTTCTCCCGCCTTTATTATAGGTGTTTATACAGCAAAACGTGGTTGTATGTGTTGTCTGGTCTGTGCAACAAAAGCACTTCAGTGTATTGTTTTTCATGTTATGAGCTCTGCTGGCCACTCAAGTCCCCTAAAGTTAGAGAAAAATTCAATGGACATGAAAAAGAAATGTGTAGTGTATTTTAATATGCATTTTCTTTCTTGAGAATAATATCACACAGAATAATTGTCTACTTGATTAAATTCGGGCAGAGATTGTAGGAGGGATTAAACACAGTTTGTGTAGTGCTCTTTCAAGTAAATTTCTGAGAATTTAAAAAAAAAAGGTTAGAGTCATTTTTTTAAGTGATGCTGAGTTCTATTTTTACCATTGTGGAAGCGATCTCATGAAAACACACAATATGCTGTACACATATCAGCTTTACACACAACTATTTTGGCACTCATCTGCATTTTTATATATAATATGTCTATTATGATGGTTTATCATTCTTGTCATGGATGTAAAAATAATATTCATTTCATTTGTGCAGAATGTTTTCACTTACGTAGTATTTTCATAAACATTATCAACCTTAAACAAGGAAAAGTGTGGCAATAAATTCACAAAAAGTCACAGGGAAATGTTGTGTTTTTTCATGTTTAATGAATCAAGAGCAGGGGGAAACATCAAGTGTAGATGGTTTCCCTGGACTTTAAACTCTACTTTCCAGAGATTTTGTTGACATGCTTTCAGGTACTCCTTCAATAATCATAGCAAGTAGAAATCTATGTTTAGACAATATAAAGTTACACTGATTCAGACTTTGTTGTTCCTGATTTTGATCTCTCCTGCCTTTGAGAATGCAGCCGCTGGGGATGGGGCAAATTTGTGTACATTTCTTAGGGCTGGATCAGTTTGAGAGGATGTGCTTCTGAGAAACAATTGTATTGAACAGCTGTTAATATGGACATCTACTAAATTCAAAGAAAATTTAAGTTGTTTTAGTGTTACTTAGCAATGAAAAGATCCTCAAGTACTGGCTTAAGTGAGATTATCTTCATAGGCTGTTTATTAATACTGACTAAACTCAAAATTAGAGAAATCTTCTGCCCTAACAGATGCTACCTAATGATAGCATGTGTTGCTTACTTATTGTTATTTCCATAAAACTTCAAATTCTCAGGGAGTGGCATTTTGCTTGTTATATGGTTACCGAGGAACATATAATCTTGCATGATTCATCCAGCTCAATATCCTTTCTTTGGCTGCTTTACCAAAAAGCTCTAATTAGGTTTCATTATATACCCTAGACTCTTAGTAGTCACACCGTGACCTTTCCTTTCATATGTATCAAACAGAAAATATCTGAAATTAGGAAAGGAAAGACTAATTTTACAGTATTTAGTGTGAGCCACCTCTCGCAGGAGGCATTCATTGATTCATTCTTTTTTTTTAAATATATATTTTATTGATTTTTCACAGAGAGGAAGGGAAAGGAATAGAGAGCTAGAAACATTGATGAGAGAGAGACATCGATCAGCCGCCTCCTGCACACCCCCTACTCTACTGGGGATGTGCCCACAACCCATGTACATGCCCTTGACTGGAATCAAACCTTCAGTCCCCAGGCCGATGCTCTATCCACTGAGCCAAACCAGTTTCGGCTGATTCATTCTTTATTTCAACGAATATTTAAGGGCGACTTACTATAGCTAGACATTGGTGGGGCTTAAATAAAGCACTTGATAATATATATATATATATATATATATATATATATATATATATATATAAACCCTAATATGCAAATACACTGATCGGCAGAACAACCTAACCTAACAACTGGTCGCTAAGATGTGTGGTGACCTCAGGGGGTGCGTGTGGAACATTTGTGGGAATTGGCAGCAGGCGTCAGAGCATGGGACATGGTGGGCGTTGGCTGCAGTGGGATGGTGGAGCAGGTCAGTGGAGGTGCCAGATCCAGGCTGCGTGCTGGCCACTGTCATCTGGGCGAGCCTCTGGTGGTTACTGAAAATTCTTTGCTCCTGTGTGCCACGGTCTTGCCTGGTGCTTACACTGCTGTAGGTGCCAGCCCCGCTCAGACCTGCTGCTGATGCCTGGTACTGGCGCTGAGCAATCGGCGCCATCAATGTATGCGAGTGGCAGCTACTGGCCCTGATTGCCCTCAGGAATTCTCCACTTCCCCCTGCTCCTGAGGAGCAATCGGGGCAGCAGCTGCAGCTTGCATCCACTGCTGGAGCCGGCCCCCATTGCTCCATGCTGTCAGCTGGTGCGAGTGGGACCAGTGCCATCAGCCTGTGGGAGTGGCAGCAGAGGGAGCAGGGCTTCGGGGGACTAGGGGCTGTGGCAGGAGGGGCCAGTTGGGGGCATGGAGTATGGGCTGAGACCCACCCCTGTGCCCACTGCAGCCTTGTGGCTCATGGCTCCTTTCAATATGCACAAACCCATGCACTGGGTCCCTAGTTACTGCATATGATGTTAACATTAAGCAGGTTTTCCTTCTTTTATACTAACAGTTTACCTTGTTCTCACTGTGCTGTCATGAGCAAGATGGGACATTTGTCTCAGACCTTACTTTATTTTTTCAATCTGACATTCATGGGTATTTTCAAAGCTAAACATGGCAGTGTTGTGGGTTCCTTTTAGCTATCATTCATTAAGGTGAATATTTCTTAAATATTTCTTCTTTCATTACACTCTAGTCCTCAAAGGCAATTTCTCTGTGTGTATATATATATATGCATATGCACACACACACACACACACACACACACACACACACACAGCATTACAGATCTTGTCTTTTTATTTAACATGAAGGGTCACACTGGCCTATACACAGCCCCACTTGGGTGCCATGCAATTATGAGAAATAAATATTTATTGTAAACGTATAAAGCCTATGCATTATCTTTATTTCCGTTACTGTGCCACGAAATAGCCAACCATATATTCTTTATTCCATAAGGTAGGGAATACTGAATAATTCAAGAGCTTGGAAACTTCAGAACTCCATTCGGTGGAGTAGTTACAGTCCCTGATCTCTATTCTAATATGCTGCCAGTTATTGCAAGTCATAAGAGCACAATACAGGGCCCACAATGATTATCACTCACTTAGTTGTTTCCTAGAATGGCTTCGGGGCATGAAGTAAACTATATATTTCACCGTCCTCATAATGAGATCTCACTGCTGAGAAACCAGCTCTACCTGCACAGAGGCTCCCCCCTGCCCTTCTTCAGTATTTCATGGATCACTTTCAAAAGAGAAATTGAGGCAAAGAAGTATAAAATGGAGCTACTGACTCCTGGGTGCCTTGCTATAACCTGGCTTAGTAACAAAGACTCAATGCAATTTCTGGGCTCTGTGAGATAACAGAAGTTTCAAAGTTCCCAAGACGACCGTGGGAATCTGAGGGCCTTGGTTGTGTTGTGGTGTGTGGCTGCCAGGTGCCAGCCAACTTGTGATGTCCCTCAACATCCCCGTGTGGCTGCTGCCACCTCCTACTGCCCTGGCCATGTCCCTCACCCAGCCGAAGTACAACAGGGGCGTGGATATTTTTTTTTTCATGAAGGAAGATTATTTCAAGTGGAATATGCCATTGAGGCTATCAAGCTTGGTTCTTCAGTCACTGGGATCCAGACATGGGGTGTGCCTAGCTGTGGAGAAGAGAATTACCTCCCCCCTCATGGAGCCAAACAGCATTGAGAAAATTGTAGAGACTGCTGCTCACACAGGTTGTGCCACGAGTGGGCTAAGTGCTTAAGCTAAGACTTTATTTGATAAAGCCAGAGTGGGGACACAGAACCACTGGTTCACCTATAATGAGACAATGATGATGGAGAGTGTGACCCAGGCTGTGTCCGATCTGGCTCTCCAGTTTGGAAAGGAAGATGCGGATCCAGGCGCCATGCCTCCTCCCTTTGGCCTAGCACTGCTATTTGGAGGAGCTGATGAGAAAGGTCCTGAGCTGTTTCATAGGGACCCATCTTGGACCTTTGTACAGTGTGATGCTCAAGCAATTGGCTCTGCTTCAGAGGGTGCCCAGAGCTCCTTGAAATAAATTTATCACAAGCCTGTGACTCTGAAAGAAGCAGTCAAATCCTCACTCATCATCCTCACACAAGTAATGGAGGAGACACTGCATGCAATTAACACAGAGCTAGCCATCATGCTGCCTGGCCAGAATTTCCACGTGTTCACAAAGGGAGAACTTGAAGAAGCCATTAAGGACATTTAAAGAAGTGTGGTCTTCAGAGCTTCTCTGAGGCACGTTCTCTTCTGGTTGCCCTTAACTTTTCTGTCCGACTTCTAGCCCTTGGAAAATCTGCCGCATATGTGCTTTTATGGTGTCTGCACATAAAGGCAGTTCCAGAATAAAGAAACATTAAAAAAAAGATTGTGGCTGAAACCGGTTTGGCTCAGTGGATAGAGCGCTGGCCTGCAGACTGAGGGGTCCCAGGTTCGATTCCGGTCAAGAGCATGTACCTTGGTTGCGGGCACATCCCCAGTGGAGGGTATGCAGGAGGCAGCTGATCGATGTTTCTCTCTCATCGATGTTTCTGGTTCTCTATCTCTCTCCCTTCCTCTCTGTAAAAAATCAATAAAATATATTTAAAAAAAAGATTGTGGAAATGTAAATTCTTATTCTATCTGACCATTTAACACATGGCCTTAGGTGAAACCAGGCTGCCCAAGGAAATTGCTGAAACAAAATCAGTGCTCGTTCATTTGCTTGAAATATTAATTGAAAGTGTTGGGTCAGTCATAGAAAGATAAGTATCACATGATCTATCTCATACATAGAATCTAATAAACAGAATAAACTAATGGACAAAAATATATCCATCAGGCCTAAATTGGCAGTCCAACATCCCTCTCACAATCCAGTATTGTTGGCTCCCAACTGCTCATCGGCCTGTCTTCCTGATTGCCCCTAACCACTTCTGCCTGCCAGCCTGATCACACTCTAAGCATTCCCCTGCCAGCCTGTTTGCCCCTAACTGCTCTCCCCTGTGAGCCTGGTCATGCCTAACTGTCCTCCCCAAAAGGCTTGATCACTCCCAACTGCCCTCCCTTGCAGGCCTGGTCCCTCCCAACAGCTCTGCCCGGCTGGCCATCTTGTGGTGGCCATCTTGTGTCCACATAGGGGCAGTCATCTCGTGTGTTGGAGTGATGGTCAATGTGCATGTTACTCTTTTATTACATAGGATAGAGGCCTACTGCATGGGTGGGGGCCAGCTGCTTTGCCCTGAAGGGTGTCCTGGATCAGGGTGGTTGTTCCCTTGGGGTGTGGGGTGGCCTGGTCGAGGCGCCTGTGGTAGTTTGCAGGCCGGTCATCCCCTTGGGCAACCCAAGCAGAGGCCCTGGTATCTTGGATTTATTTATCTTCTACAATTGAAACTTTGTAGCCTGGAGCAGAGCCAAGTCTGCTCACACAGCCATTGAAACTTTGTTGCCTTAAGCAGAGGCCTGGGCCCACTTGGCTTCCTCCATTGCCAGGGGTAACCCAAGCCTCCCTCCTGCACTCTCTGTGGCTGTAGCCATCTTGGTTGGGTTAATTTGCATACTTGTTCTGACTGGCTGTTGGGCATGGTTGGTGGGCGTGGCTGGTGAGTGTAGTGGACAGGTGGTCAATTTGCATATTATTCTTTTATTATATAGAACTGGAGGCCCAGGGTGAGATATCATGTGGCCCCACCCACCTGCACATACCCTGCCCACCCATCAGCTGTACTCCCAGCTGTGCTCACAGCTATGCCCACTCACCTGCTACCCCACCCACATGCTGGCCTCCACCCTTGTTGCGATTGGAGCCTGTGGGCCATGGGAGAGTCTCCATGGACCTCATGGTGACCGGTCATTTGGTTGTTTTGGTTGTGATGCCTCTTGGCCTCTTATGATTATGATATAAGTTAAAAATGCCAAATTAAGTAACAAAATCAAAATATCAACACCCCAAAATAAATTTAACACACTTCTGCCTGCCAGCCTGATCATGCCCCAACCATTCCCCTGCCAGCCTTATAAGTGATTTGTATATCTAACATTAATAGGTAAGTCACATATCTGAAAAAAAATATTGCATTATAGTTAATTTCTAATTTAAGACCTTTGATTTACAAGCACATATGAATTCACGATTCTTTAAACTTCTCTAGATATTTTAAAAATTTTCAGCTAAGACTCCATTAAATACACTTTAAGTAAAAGGTATAGAAAATAGAGAAAAACAATGAAACCAAAAGCTGGTTCTTTGAAAAGATCAATAAAATTGATAATGTTCTAGCAAGCCTAACCAAGAAACAGAATTTGATGAAATCCTCAGTGTAATAATTATATAAACTAGTTTATATTTTATAAATAGGTACATGTACAATAACTAAGGATCTAGCTGCTGAGGACAGTATATTTTATCAATGCTTAGGTCAATGTTATATGATATAATTACATTTATTTTTAAAATTATAAATCTATATAAAATAAATATTATATTCACACACTTTTAGAGGTCTATTACTGAGTATCTACTGGAAGGAAAACAAAACAAACAAAAAAACAAGATACCTTATGTCTTTCCTTATATTTTTCCCATGTCCACTTCTAAGAATGCTCACTTAGAGAGGTAACTACAACCTATTGCATTCTACATCACAGATGGCTTTGCAATTGTCATAGAACAGCCTCATCAATCTTCTCGCAGTGTTTGAGTTCCCAAATGTTTCACTACCAGAAAAGTGTGTCAGTCACAAAAAGTTCAGATATGCAAAAATATTAACACATATTCCAGAGACTGTGGGGGAGAATATGCCTTCCCCCCTCCAAATTCATAAAAGGAGAAAATTCTGATTCTTGCCTCTATAAAAAACATAATAAGCTCAGGGGTAAAGGCATATAATACATTTTTGAATATGCTATAATTTGGGGGCAATTTTTGTTGAAAATGTCAGCATAAAACAGAATAATATACTATAAGCCCTAAAATACCATGATCAAAGAATAAAAAGGAAGTTGTTCACGAATATATATAAAGTTATAAAGTGTATGTATACAATTGTCTAAAGTTAACTTAACCTATATCTAAGTAATTCATTTAAAATATTTTAAAGAACCTGAACAGTGTATTTCATACTCCCTAATTGGGAGGTCAGAATATATCAGAACAGTATTAATTTGGACATCTAGCCTAATAGTGATGGTTGGATGTGATAAAGAGACTTAATGCCTTCTTACTTCATATAATAACCCAAACTTGATTTATCTCTGTAATCTAAGCCTATGGTTTGACTAGGGTGATTGTACTTTCAACCTGCATACAGGTTAAAAATCAAAGAGGGGGATGGTGGGTGGGAAGATACCAACCAAAGAATTTGTATGCATATATGCATAACTCATGTTGTGAAGGCATGGGGTGGGGAGTGTGGGCTGGTTATAGGAGGTCAATGGTGGTGGGGAGAGGGGACATATGTAATATTTTTAACAATAAAGATTTAAGAAAATCAGGAGCCCTAATTCTTAATTTAATGTCTAAGTCCTAGAACGTATCAAAAGGATGCATGATTAAATATTGTACAATAGGGAAACCTGGTCACCCTTCTACACGGTTTTCTTACTTACACTCTGGTCAATTAGGTCATTAGGTTAGGATGCGGTTCACTCACCCTTATCTATGCCACCAAAGGCTGCATAATTATAGCTTTATTCTCAGTTACCTCTTGAAACTTTGTCAGTTTTAAGCATTTGTTCTTTTTTCTCTATTTCTCCTAACATATAATAAAATAAATTACCCCTATAAGTTGAATCCCAATTAGAAAGAATTGGGACAAAGAAGTGGAAAATAACAAAAGTCATTGTAATAATCACAAATAGAACTTATGAGTTGTATGGGATTAAGAGGTACAAGCTTCTAGTTATAAAATGAATAAGTCATGGGGATATAATGTACAGCACAGAAAATATCTATACTAATAAAAGGGTAATATGTTAATTTGACCAACATCTTCCAGAAATCCATCCGGATGTCCTTCTAGACAAAGCCACGGTGGCGGGGGCCAAGGCAGAGGAGGTTACAGGTGATCAGGCCTGCAGGGAAGGGTAGTTAGGTGCGATCAGGCCAGCAGGTAGAGAGGTTACGGGAGATCGGGCAGACAGACAGAGAGGTTAAGGGTGATCAGGCAGGCACGGGAGCAGTTAGGGGCATCATACAGGCAGGCAGAGTAGTTAGGGGTGATCAGGCAGGCAGGCAAGTGGTTAGGGGCCAGCAGTCCTGGATTGCAAGAGATATCAGGCCTAAAATGGCAGTTGGACATCCCCCGAGGGGTCCCAGATTGGAGAGGGTGCAGACTGGGCTGAGGGAACCCCCTCACCCACCCTGTGCACGAATTTCTTGTACCAGGCCTCTAGTAGTCAATAATATTGCAATAAACTATGTATGCTGACTCACTTTATTGTTATGATCATTTTGTAACATTTATAAATGTTGAATCACTATGTTCTACACCTGAAACTAATATAATATTGAATGTCAACCATATTTTCATAAAAATGCATGCTCTTAACTCCCAGTCTGTGAGTTCTTTTCATGGAAAACAGATCACTATACAATATCTTCTCCTTTTATTTCTGCTTTTGTATGATGTGAACTATGATGATACCCTTTTAACTTAACATCTCTGTTGCAGTTTTTGCTATTATCTGTTTTCTCCATCTATGGATCAAATAAGAAGACAAATTCTCCAAATGGGATATCCCATAATCAGCATGGCAAGGGTTAATTTAAAAAAAATCTTAGCAATATAGTGGCATTCAATTTCAATTACAACTTAGTCAGAACATGCATTTCACCTCATCATTTATTAATCAATATTTTACTGGATCCCCTCATTAGAATTCCTGTAATGAGAAATGCAACATGCAAAATTATCCATGATAAAATGTATAGGTTATAGTTTATAAGAAGACATGACCTCAATTTACTGTTTATTTCCCACAGTAACACAGGCAATCTTAAGCATTTGACTATATTTTGATATATAAATCATATGAGAATTTCCAGGAGTAACATAATCCTGAAATCTGATTTCCTAATTATAAGTTTACCTAGAATCAATTACATTTAAAATCATGATCAATCTTGTATCATTTTTTTTTTAATTTCTGGAATATAGATTACTTTAACTTAGCCAAACAGTGGCTCAAAGAAATATAAACACTAATTTTATAATATAGCAAATATTTTATACTGTCTCTGCCTTACATTTGACTATGCAGTCAGGTGATGAAAAATCATAATGTAGCCCTTTATAAAAACAACAACAATTTACTTTCACTCCAAATTAAAATGTCCTGATGACTCAGTATAGAAAAAGCAGACATAATTTTTAAATGAGCTCAGAGAGCGGGGTCTCTTTTGTAAAATGAAACTTCAAACAGAATTCCCTACTGCAAGTAGATTTGAGCGGTACTTTTTGTTAGAAACAAAAAAAGGCTTTCGCCATAAACTCCTTGAAGAGCTGCCAAATGAGGGTCATAGAAGTCTGAGCCGAGAGCTGATAACAAAAGAAATCCAATTTGCGTCTGACAAAGAGAAGCCGAGGCCTACATGTGTGTAAATGGTATGTGGTGGGTGGTGGTGGAAGGAAGGAGCGAATTATTTGATATTTACCATCAGTATATTGCCTGTCGCGTTATGACACGAAATAACACTTTAGATTGCACCCCTGCGTTTATGAAGTCCCACGGAAGAATTTAAAAATTCACATAATGTGTCGTGACCAACCAGGAGACTGCTTTTAGGAAAAAATATGCCACTTCCAAAGCTGACATTTACTTCTGCTGTATCTTATAAGAGCAAGGGAACCCAAACAGCACCTCTGGAGCTGTGCCCACGTGTGTTTGTGTTTATTATTTCTTCTTAATATAGCTCATAAATGCTAACAGCTTCTCTGTGAGGGAATGTCATTACAATTAGAGCCCTTGATTGGAAACGGGGTGCATAGATTTAGGGACAACTTAATTTCTACAAAGAAATAGCTCTGGCTTTGTTATATCCGATTACTTAAGTCGAGGGCAGCGGATAATGACCCCTGGTTTATAAAAAACAAATATGAGGGAGCCAGCGTGGACCCCAGCCTAAGCTAGGTAAACAGCATTGTGCAAAGTGAGTTCAAACATCAAAGATATTATAGGATTTAAACTGAAGCAACACACAAAGAAAACGTAGGTAAAATACTCTTAACTGCTGGGGTTAAGTTTTAACCTTCTCTTCTTTTCAGGTTGAAAAGTAGCCGGAGCTGTCCTTTACCTAATTAATTGTATTCACTGTTATTCACTAATTTTAAAAAACAAACAAAAAATGGCACCAAGAAAATTCTTCTTAGGGTTATTGCATGCAGGTTTTCTGAACTTGCTGTAAGTCATGTGTAAATATTACAAAAAAGAAGGGAGTTTCCTCTAAATTTGCTCTTCTACATAAAGTGCTATCACTGAAAAGCGACACAGGACACAAGGCCTTTTCCAAAAGTGACCCTTAAATTGTCAGGGAAAACCCCAGTTCAAGGACTGAATTTAAATGCTGGGTATAATAACGGCTTTCACACATGCTGTCAAAGGAATTTCTGTTCTATTACAACAAATGAAGGATACACTGCTTTCTGGAAATATTTCGCTCCTTCTCCGTGACCATGAAGCAAGCTGCTCTCAAAATAAATTCCCCTGGGATTAATTTTCCTTATAAAAATTATAGCCAGAGAAGTTCTGATAACATAGTATCGTAAAATAAACCATGGAACTCTCTGCAAAGGAACAGTAAGTCAGCATTCTAGGAGGGAAAACTTTGGCAGCAAAAATGAATCCCCTAAGGAAATGTGTGAGAAAAGTTGATGGGATTAAAACATGTTACATGACATATGGTATATATTTTTAACACGTAGAATGGGAGAAATAGATTGGAAGAAGCACCTAAGCATTAATTCCCTAACCTCCTCTCTCCTACCATCCCTGAAGGATTTATCTCTTTCCGTTTGTCCTGGTAATGTAAGCATGAAAGGATCCTACCTTCCAGAATTCAACTTGAGAAAGGGAGATAAAATGTCACTATTATTTATCTGCATCGTGTAAGATGCTGCTTTTTGTACAGAACAGAGAGATGTAAAGAGATAACCGCAGCCATCTCAATGTACAGACTGTCAAACTGAAATAGGTTTCACTAATATTTCTTACCGGGGCTAATATCTTTCCGTACAATCAAATGATGTAGCG
This sequence comes from Lasiurus borealis, assembly GCA_004026805.1. NCBI lineage: Eukaryota > Metazoa > Chordata > Mammalia > Chiroptera > Vespertilionidae > Lasiurus > Lasiurus borealis. The sequence goes on along the minus strand of PVJN01014425.1, from coordinate 27,527 downwards.
CATTAGGACACGCTTTGCAAAAAACAAAATTACCTTTGAATACATTGGTGCAACTAGATAAATTGCAAAAACTTTCAGAAACATGCCATACTTGCTCTTCTAAAAGGAAAGAAAATAAAAAAAGTAAATAAATATTTTGCTCTCTGTATTTTCAAAGTATTTCTGTAGGCTGTTCGGATTTTATTTTATATGTTGTAAAACTGTAACTGCCTCTTCTGAATTTATTACCCTCAATTAATAATTTATACTACTGGGAGGACATAAGAAAACAGGACAGTTCTCCAATATTTGTCATTATGAGATCAGTGTGCTTCATATGTAAACATACAGCTGATTCATATTACATATGTGAACATGAACTCACTCCATGTAAAATGGGAATTTAAAACATACCCATTGCATAGGGTTGTTTTCAGGATTAAATGATTTAAGCCAGGAAAATTTGTAGCAAAATATCCAGCATAGCCAAAACCGGTTTGGCTCAGTGGATAGAGTGTTGGCCTGTGGATTGAAGGGTCCCAGGTTCGATTCCGGTCAAGGGCATGTACCTGGGTTTTGGGCACATCCCCAGTGGGGGGTGTGCAGGAGGCAGCTGATCGATGTCTCTCTCTCATCAATGTTTCTAGCTTTCTATCCCTCTCTCTTCATCTCTGTAAAAAAATAATAAAATATATTTTAATTTTTTTTTAATATCTAGCATAAGTTCCAAATAAATGTGAAGTATCATCACCATTGTCATAACATCAGCACCACCACTGCCACTATTTCCATCTACAAAACCAAGACCTTCTGGAGCTGAGTTCAATGCAAAGGAGGTTACTCCTGGATAAATGGCCCAGTGTGCCGCCCGCTGAAGTATGGGTGACCAAGCATAGACTACTTATCATAGCGCTGCACAGTTGACATTATCTTCCTTATACACATGGGAAACACTGAGGCTTGAGAATGAAAGGGTCGGACGGAATTTAGTGAAATCGACAATGAAGGAACCTTCCTCACTGAGGGCTACATAGAATGCCGTGTCTTGCTTTTTGTTTTTAAAAACACATTCACTACTTGGAAGCTCAAAATAATACTTCGAAAAACAATCAAAACCAAATTGCTGTCCCTTTTAGTTGACCTATTTGCATCATTTTGGCTTTTTTAAAAATATATTTTATTGATTTTTTTACAGAGAGGAAAGGAGAGAGATAGAAAGTCAGAAACATCCATGAGAGAGAGACATCGATCAGCCGCCTCCTGCACGCCCCACAATGGAGATGTGCCCGCAAGCAAGGTACATGCCCTTGACCGGAATTGAACCCGGTAACTTTCAGTACGCAAGCCGACGGTCTATCCACTGAGCCAAACCGGTCTCGGACATTTTGGCTTTTGATATTATAGGCACTTTTATTTTAAGCAGCCAGAAATCATCAGTGAAAAGAAAAATTAATTCATTAGTTAAGTAAACAATATATCCTTAAAGAAAGAGTATGCTGATCTATAAAGTAAAATGTAGGAAGCTTTTAAAGAATAGATTAGATGTGATAAAACAATTAAAACATTCAAGACATTATATTGGGTTGATGTGGGAGTCATATGAGACTTCAAAGGGTAATAAGCATTGTCCTCTAAACTAAGAAAACTGCAACTAAATATTTTAGAAAAACAAACATTATGAGTGTTCTTTAGTGTGCTTGCATGAGCACACCACACACGCACATGCACACACACACACACACACACTTAAAACTTAAAAGGTTAACTTTTATTACTTTAGCAAAGTGGTATTATAGCAATAAAAAACATCTTAACCCTAATGACGTAATCTCCCAGGGCATTAGGTGCTTCTCTGAAAAAAAAAAAAACAACAAAAACAACAAAAACAAACAAACAAACAAAAATCCTGAGATCCATTTTCAGAAATTAAATTAAAGATAGGAAATTATAATACTTTCATTATTCTCCCGATGGGGGGTTAAAAATGAAAAGCAGTCAAGTCAGACACTTATCAATGGGTGTACTTTTATTTTTAAGAACAATGTCTAGTTTCAAGCTTTTTCTCAGACATGAGATTTTAGATTAATACATCAATTCCATCTCCGTGGTTTAACAGCAGCATAATATCTTGACTTCTGTCACTGTTAAGCTGCCAACACCAATTTTATAGTTATTTCAAGGTAACTTTGAAATAGTTGTCTTATATTTGATTATTCTGCTTCCATTCAAGTTTTTTGACTTGTTCACCAGTCTCATCATCCTGGTAGTCCACCATATAAACATGTATGAATTGGAACATTTCTTTTATCCATGAATATAATCTTATAACCACTATAGTGTTTTTAATATATTTTTATTTATTTCATAGAGGAAGAAAAAGGGGAGAGAGAGATAGAAACATCAATGATGAGAATCATTGATTGGCTGCCTCCTGCACATCCCCTCCTGAGGATCAGACAAGGCAACCTGGGCATGTGCCCTTGATCAGCATCGAACCCAGGACCCTTCAGTCTGTAGGCCAATGGTCTATCCATTGAGCCAAACCAACCCGGGCCTGCCCATAGTTTTAAAGTATTTATTACTTGTACTCACTCATATTCGCTCTTTCTCTTTTTCCCTCCCACTCTCCTTTACACACACACATTTGCACGTATATAGTTCACTTTGCAATGTATATAATTATTTCATACAAAATGTCTCTCAGTAAATATAAATCATCAACATAAATTTTAGCTTGAAAAAGGTACATTTTAAAAGATGGTGGCATTTTTTCTATTGATTCCTTTCTTATTAATAGAAAACCCTGTATCTTTTCCCAGGAAATATATCCATTATAAGAAGCTATTTTTTGGTCAGGTTCATTTAAAGTTTTGGTTTTCAGTGTTAAATTTATTTTCCTCCAGTGACTCTGTTTTCATGGTAAATGGTGGATAATACACATGGATTCATCTCTTTTGCTTCTATATAACCAGCCTAAGCTCAATTATATTTTCCCATTTTAGATGAAACTTTTATCTGTTATCTCCTAATCACACCCTAAGTACAAACCAATTGCTTTATATCATATATTCAATAGGTTCTTTACCTTTTACCCGCTTGCCATTTTTCATTTCTCTTAAAGCATTATTCATCCCCCTAAATCCATAACTTCATTTTTAGTCCCTGCTAAAGTTCTTAGGTGTCTGCATAGGGGTTTTCCAATATCCATTTTCCTGGTCCTCTGACTGAAACCATGTAATATAACTGATTCGATATCTGTACCCCAAATCTCCAACTTTTCCAAATGCTTTAATCATTAATACTGTAGAGTCAAAAGCTTTTGATTATTAGGATGCTGCCAATCTTTCAGTACTCCTAGTTTCCCTATGTGTAAAATGGAACTAATGACACCTGGCATGAGAAAATAAGTGGAACTGGAGAGCCTTATGCTTAGTGAAATAAGCCAGTCAATGAAGGAGAAGCACCACATAATCTCACTCATTGGTGGATAATAAAGAACATTATAACCTGATGAACAAAAGGATAGATACAGAGACAGTAAAGCTTCAAACAGACTGTGAAATTACAGCAGGAAGATTAAAGTTAGGTGAGGTAGATAAGAGATCAATCAAAGGACTTGTATGCATGCATATAAGCATAACCAATGGACATAGACACTGGGGGGTTGGGGTATGCCTGGGAGGGAGGGGGGCAATGGGGAGATATGTATAAACAATTAATAAAAAAGAAAATAAGTGAAACTAATCCGATATGATAAAGAAGTAATATACAAATGATTGTTACACTGAGATGCCTAAGGACGAAACAGCAGGAGGGCAAGGCAGCAAACTATGAGTGCAGAGCTAAGGAGGGCGGGGCAGTGAGCTATGAGAGGTGCAGAGCTATGAGCGTTGGGCAGGGTGGCCAGCTGAGGCAAGCGGCAGTGAACTACTCGTGCATGGATTCGTGCGCAGGGCCACTAGTATAAAATAATATTGACTGAAAACTGTAATTGAAACCTCAAATTAAGACAGATAAATTTATGTTTATCCTTTAAGGTGTGCACTGTGCCAGAGCATGGACAGAATATTTAGCATCAGGAGGAAACCTCATTATATTTATCTGAAATGTCTTAAGATCAGTAGGTCTTCTCACAGTTGTTTATTATACCTACCGTTGCTGTTTAAAAGAAGCATGATATTTAGCTCCATTACATCTTTAAAATTTTAAACTTTCCGAATTCAAATTACATAATTAAATATTCAACTCTATCAAAACGTATCTCATCTTGGGTTATAAACCCTTAGACCAGTTTACAACCCTTTCAAAAAGATAAAGACCAATTACATGGGTTTGTGGTCCTGATTAAATTAAGGGTTTGTCTAAAATGCTCATATTGGTTCCTGCCACATTGTAAGATGATAGATAGATAGATAGATAGATAGATAGATAGATAGATGATAGATAGATAGATAGATAGATGATAGATAATAGATGATAGATGATAGATAGATAGAACGATGATAGATAGATAGATAGATAGAGACAGATATATCCATATCTCTCTCGGTGTGTATATTAATAATTTTGTGTTTCCTGACAAGTTTCCATAGACAATCTACCATGTGTGGACATTCTTTTGCCTTATCTTCTCACTTTTGTTAGCCAAAGCTTAATTTTGACTCAGTATGTTTCTTTTACTATTGCATTATAGACCATTTTTAATCTGCTTGCTTGAATCACTATCTATTTTAGAATATGACACACGCAGAAATTTATTGAAATCTCACTATCTCATTAACTAACAAAAGTGGTTTTGATCATAAAGATAATTTCCTCTCATCCATCTTTTCATACAATTCACACTTTCCTATATTTTAATTGGGTTTATCCACTTTTATAAGCTTTAGGTAACTGAAAACTGCCTCAGACATGTTAATTCACTTTCCTATGGTTTTCTAGAGCTCTCTCAAATTATGGAATTTATTTGATTTCTTAAGTTATTATGTTGGACAAGAAAATATAGTTTACTTCTGGTTATCACAGTGTACTTTAACTTAAAATCTAACTGTACATAATAAAGTATTTATCAGATGAATATGAAACTTCATTAGTCTCACTGTCAGAGTTTGTGTGGAACTATAGAGGAATTTAAAAAAAATAAAAAAATAAAAAATGGAGTTTGAAATTGAAAACAGTCAATATAAAGAGATAATCAATATAGTAATTAAAAGTAAGTATCCTTCTGGACCTGAAGTATTTAATATGTGATTTCTATTTAAAATAAAGGTTGAATTTGTTCAAGTGAATGTTGGGATTGCCATATAAATATATGCTTGCATGCAAGGCAAGTCATAAACCTTTCAGTATGACAGTGGGTAACTTAAAAATGACATAAAATTTTATCATCTGCAACCTTGTTTAAAATTGGATGTCATTAGGGTGTCTCAAATGTGGAAATTTCCTTAATGAAAACTGAAGAGATAACAGAATAAAAAAAATCAGAAGAAAGAAAATGGGCATTTTTGGCAGACAAAGGAGGCAATCAAGAACAATGATATTTAAATATTTTTTAAATTCTCCTAAATAATTGGTATGCTTGATTGCTTATTCATTGATTTATTTAACCAGGTTTATATAATTTTTATTTCCCTTTATATCCTGGCTACTAGAAAACTCCAGAGAGGTAATTTGTACTCAACTAGGAAACTAATATTAGTATTATTATACACATTCTTTTTACTTCCATCTTTTCTCCACAGCCCTGATTTTGTATTGTAACCACCTTATGGTATATATGTTGTTTAAAATAATCCTTTCCCAAATAGTCCCACGATCACCAAAGACTTACCTTACCTGGTCCACTCCCAGCCCATCTCCCTCATCTCATCTTCTGTCATCTCCACCCAACTGGCATCACTCACTACTTTCCCTTAAACACAAAGCAGGCTTGCACCTCAGAGCTTGGCATTTGCTATGCCCTACCTGTAAGTCTCTTTTCCCCATAGAGCTACTGCATTGCCCCTTCACATCCTTCAAATGTTCTCAAAAGTCAACCTATCAGAGGGTTCATCTTTGACATCCTTTAATAAAACACACAATCTATGCCACTTGAATTTTTAAGTATAATGTGAATCTCCATAGTATAGTAAGATATATTTGAACACTAGGAAAAACATAATGTACACTTATGTATGTATAGATAGATAGATATAGATATATAGAGTTTTTATATATAGTAGGATAAATATATGTGCCCCATCTCCATACATACAACATATTCTTATCTTCTATATATTATTTTTCTTTTTTCTAATTGTCACTATCGAAACTATAAGTTCCATTAGAGTCAGAACTTTCTTTTGTCTTTCTTTGTTGATTTATTTGCTCTACTCTATTAGCAGTGCCTTCAACACAGAAGGCACTCAATATCTGTTAAATGTAAAAATAACTAAATGGATAAGTAAAAGATACAGAACTTAGACACATGAATTATATACATTGATTTATTATTACAGAAGAAAACAATGTAAATTCAAAAATAGCATATGCTCCAGTGCTTTGTCTTTCAAGATACAAATTAACATCATCCTAGTTGCAAAGCAGAGGTTATAAAATCCAATTTAATTTTGTCTCCTTGCTATTTCAGCTTAATTTAAATTCCTCCCCAATTTTACTTTCTTGAACTTTGAATCATTCCAGAAAAGAAATGATCCAAAATAAATGTTTCCTGATTTAGAATGAGTATGGCTGTTGGGAAAAATAATGCATTTCTCATACATAAGGGGGGATAGATGTGGTTCAAACCAAGGCAAATACCAAGTAAAATGAAGGGGTTCTCATTAAAAGCCTTATTTTGTCTGATAGGGGACTTTGGAGTCCTGAAATTCTGTCATAACATTATCTGTTACAGGAGATTAGGCAAATGAGTGCCAATTAAATCTCTGGACAACAGCCAATGTACCAATGCTTACACAAATAGTTTATTTTAGAGTATCAAAGAAAGTCCCTGGCCTTAACTGAACATCAACTTTTTTCTTTGTGGAAATCTTACTTTTAATGCTATGATGAAGAAAGTAACATTAAGATATCATGCAGCAAAAGAAATGAGAGGAAGGGGATGAGAACCTCCAAAGAATAATGTTTTCAGCCATCCAGTAAACTATCCCTCCAAAATTTTATCTATAGGCCATAGTTTAATGGTTGAAAGTGTTCTTCATATTTCTAACAGGTGAGGAGCATGGATGAATGCTCATCCTACTCTCATACAAGCTTATTAACTCTGTCATCCAAAGGATGCTCATCAAGTGGAGACCAATGAACCAAGAGGTCTCTGGTTCGATTCCTGGTCAGGACACATGCCTGAGTTGCTGGCTTGATCACCAATAGGGGGCGTGCAGGAGGCAGCTAATTGATGTCTCTATCCTTCTCCTTTTCTCTCTCTCTAAAATCAATAAAAACATGTTTTTTTAAAGTAAATAAAGGATACACATCAAATATTGTTCATTATTTTATGAACTTTTTTTTGTTCCATTTATTTACAGTTTTCTTTGTGACACCTTTTCAGACTGCTTGTCTCCTCTCCTTAAGTCATATGATGAATGTAAGAGGCAAATATGCTAATGAAAAGAACACCAATGAAAGAAAAGGAATGTCATAATCTCATTAACCAAAGACTGAGGTACATAAAGGAGTAAAGTTAATCAGCAGTTCTTATGTACAATCAAAGTCTACATATTTATTTCCCTTGTGCATGAGTTTCTGAATTATTTTACGAAATAGGAAAGAGATGTCATATGTAATGATGTGTAAAATTTCCTATATATTTTATACTACCAATTAAAAACCATTTTGATTTTTTTATTCCTTTTCTTTATTTCAATATTTTGGTGTTTGGTACAAGTTATACATGCTTTTCAAAACTATCACTCAGTATTAATTACGAATATTAGGCCATTGGGGCCTCCTAATCATAACTAAATTGTTATCTTATATTCATATATGATTTTGTCTTGTTCATTATTTTTATAATTTTAAATCCATGTTTTACTGTTATAATCTATAATTACTATAAAATATATATTTTGATTGTTATTATTCTAAGTACAGAATATGAGATTGATTCATATGTTGCTTAATAATTGAAAAATAGTTAAATAACTAAGATTATGATATAAAATTTTATAAAAGTTTAACAGTGTTTTCTCTATAAATAAGATTCAAATGGTATGCTGTATTTGGATTATTGCACTTCTGGGTCACAGCAACCTCTCCATAATTATTTAAGAATATTCATAAGGTAAATTTTTCAAATACTCTCAGTTTAATGTCAAAATATCTGAAAAAATTCCTTCCTTCTTTTTAATGGCCACCACTACCAAATTCCTTATGCAGCAAAAGTATTCTAGCTAAGTACACACTTTTATTCCCAGACATAATGCATTCTTAGAATAAAAACTTTCCTCAAATTCCTTTAGTTTTTCATTATTTTTGTGAGTAGGTCTTATAATCCTATATAATAAAAACGTAGTATGCAAATTGTCCCCTTGACCAGGAGTTCATCTGGAAGGTCAACCAGGGGTAGGGCCAGCCTGGGTAAGGGAGGGAGGCCCCAGCTGGCAGTGGTGGCAGGAGGTCACAGCCAGTGGTAGCAGCAGGCAGCTGGGACAAGGGTGGGAGTACATGACTGGCAGCTGGCAGCTGCTAGGGATGCTATCAGTGCACAAATTTCGTGCACAGGGCCTCTAATAAGATATAAGATATAAAAGGGATGAAGGTTTCTAAACTGAAAAGAAGTATTGTCAGTCTAATCTCTCCAACCAATCATTCCCCAGCCAACCAATCCCCCTTGCTAGAAACAACCTTCTTCACAATCATCCTGCTGTGTATGTCTTTGTGTATGTGCACAGGAGTACATTCTTTCCCCCATGCAGTAGCATGCTATATCTATTTTTGTACCCTCTCTTTTTCTTTAATATATATCTGCTTTGATTTCAGAAAGGAAGGGAGAGGGAGAGAGAGCTGGGAACATCAATGATAAGAGACAGTCACTGATCAGCTGACTCCTGCAAACCCCACACTGGGGTAGAGCCCACAACCCGGGCATGTGCCCTGACTAGGAAACAAACTGTGACCTCAGTGTTCAAAGGCTGACACTCAACCCTCTATTTTTCATTTACAAGATATTTTCCTACTAGTATATATCAAATTGTCTTTTCTTCATAACTGGAGTTCATTTTGTTGATAAACTACAGGGTGTCTCCAAAAAAATGTATAAACACATTTTAACAGCTGATAGCTCAATTTTAAAAATAAAATGTATTATCTAAACACTGACTTTATAATTATTCAAAGTGTGTGTATACATTTTTGAGATTCTGTATATAACTTTCTCAACCAGTCCCATATTGATGCATAATTACGGAATTAAAAAAGTGTGTGTGCGCGCACACACACACACACACACGGCATGGATGGGTTGTATCTGTGAGATAAATGCCATACTTGCTGAGTCAAATATTATGTATCATTTTGCTCTTGACAGATATTGATAAATTGGTCTACTTATATGCCCTATTATTTAAACTCCCATCAGCAATGTATACAGTAAGCATCTGATACTCTATACTCTTAAAGATCTTTAATGATAATTTTAGAGAGACACGAAGGGAGAGGAAGAGAGAGATACCGATTAGAGAGCAAAACATAGATTGGATGTCTGCTGCATTCCCCTTACCAGGGATTGAGCCCCAAACCATGTCATGTGCCCTGACAAGGAAGAGAACCATTAAACTTTAGGTTCACGTAAGTGATGCCCAACTAACTGAGCCACAGTGTCCAGGGATCTAGTTTTGATATCTGTGTTAACATTTTAATTCAATACATTTATTTCAAAGCCAAAAGACTTTCTTACTTATGAACTACTTATTCATATATGTCCATCTTGTATTGGTTTCTTGGTATTGTATAATTGTCTTGAGGCCCGGTGCACAAAATTCATGCATGGAGGAGTGTGTCCCTCCGCTCAGCCTGCACCGTCTCCAATCTGGGACCCCTCGAGAAATGTCTGATTGCTTGTTTAGGCACAACCCCACCTAAACAGGATCAAGCCCAAACAGGTAGTTAGACATCCCTTTCACAATCCAGGACTGCTGGCTCCCAACCAATCACCTGCCTGCCTTCCTGATTGCCCCTAACAGCTTCTGCCTGCCAGCCTGATCACCTCCTAACTTCCCACCCTTGTTAGCCTGATCAAAGGCTAATTGCTCCCTTGCTGGCCTGATTCACCCCTAACTGACCTCCTTTGAAGGCCTGGTCACCTCCAGCGGCTCTCCCTTGCAGTCCTGGTCACCTCGAACTGCCCTCCCCAGGCCTGCTCCCCCGCAACTGCCTCCCTGTCCTGCTCCCCCACAACTGCCTCCCTCTGTCAGCCTGGTCACCCCTAACTGCCCTCCCCTGTAGACCTGGTCCCTCTCAACTTCCCTCCCCTGCTGGCCTGATCACCCACAACTGCCCTCCCTTGCTGGTCATCCTGTGGTGTCCATCTTATTTCCACATGTAGGTGACCATCTTTGAACACATGAAGATGGCTATCTTGTGTGTTGGAATGATGGTCAATTTTCAATTCCCTCTTTATTATATAGTATTTATAAGAGCATTTTATACGGTAAATCATATAAATTGCTTGTAACTATTGATTTGACTGTGTTATCCATTTACTTTTTTTAATTTGGAGAGAATTTGAAGCATCCAGAACTATATCTGAATACAGAATCATTTGTATAATAGTCCTTGAAAAAATGAAATCCTAATGATTTTCCTCTTTTGATCATCTATCCAATCCGACTAAAATAAGAAATTTTATGAAAATACCTGTTTTGTGTTATAAGCCCTTTTTCTCAAGATCTAGAATTTCAATGAACTTAAAGTAGCCACATGTGATTTTAGAAATTATATAATACAATAACTACCTAGGTATAGCTGACAAATGTGTATAGCTAATTTGTGTTAACGTGAAATAGTAAAAATGAACCCAATTGAGGTATGACTGTAACGCTGGTTGATTTCTTCTTTCTCATTGCATCTAAAAATATTAATTCTTTTCAAATCTTTGAGACAGGGGTCAATTTCTATGTTTTACCTTATGTTAAAAGTAAACAGCTTGTCAAAATAATTTAGCATATGCCTGCTACTGAGCAAGATAATATGCTTATATGTACACACATACGCACACACACTACCTGTGCTTAAGAGATTAAAAACAGGATACATGGTGCTCTCTTCCCTGCCGGAGGCCAAACTTACAGATCTCTCAAACTTTCAAAACTGCACTAGACTTCAAAACAACTGTGGTTAGAAAAGGAGCGGCTGTAAACTTTTCTTCCTTGAGCAGGATGATGTTTCCCCTGTTGATCCAAGCAATAAACCAATATAGAAGACTGAAGCATAAAAATGGCACCCACCATGCTATGATTATTTTATTTCCTGCTTGAAAGGACATATATTCTCGGATGGGTTTGTAATCTATATATAAACTGGATTTTTTTACAGAAAAATTGGAGGAGCAACAGGAGACAGAAAAAAAGAAAAAGAAAGGAAAACTGTGGGAAGAAGAAACAATTCCATGGCATTCATAGTTGCCACGCTAGCTGTTACTAGAATCCTCTCAACAGCTGCCCAGACAGCATGATGGTGATAACAGGTAGGTCAACCTTCAGGGGTAGTCACCTGTACTTTATCACTGTGGCACCTGGAGGCATCAGACATTTCTATGGCATATAGAAATAGAGTTTGGCTGTTGCTATGTGTGGGTGCTGAGGTGAGAGCTAATTAGTCACTCTCATTTGGATGAGTTGTCCTTGAGGCACTGATTACTAAAAGCATCTTGAACATGGTTAAAGGGAGGAGGTGTTAACAATTCTGATTTGATACTTGCACATACACTAAAGCACTAAGAAATTACAGTAGCTCTAGCTGTTTTGGCTTAGTGGAGAGAGTGTTGACCTGCAGACTGAAGGGTCCCAGGTTTGATTCTGGGTTAAGGGCAAATGCCCTGGTTGCTGACTCAATTCTCAGTAGGGGGCGTGAAGGAGGCAGACGATCAATGATTCTCTCTCATATTGATGTTTCTCTCTCTCCCTTTCTTTTTCTCTTTGAAATCAATAAAATATATATCCTATATAATAAAAGGCTAATATGCAATTGACTGAAGAGCAGAATGACTGGTTACTATGACATGCACTGACCACCAAGGGGCAGCACTCAATGCAGGAGTTTTTCCCTGACGATCAGTGCACTCCTACAGGGGAAGTTCAGCTCAGCCAGAAGCCAGGCTCATGGTTGGCAAGCCCAGCACCAGTGGCGAGAGACTCTAAGGGATGTCTGAATGCTGGCTTAGGCCTGCTCCCTGAGGGCTCCCAGACGGTGAGAGGGTGCAGTCCAGGCTGGGAACCCCCCTGGATACACAATTTTTGTGCACTGGGCCTCTATATCGATATATATATAAAAGCTTAACCAACCATCTTAACTTTTAACCATTTGATCATTTGACCAGTATCTATGATGCACACTGACCACCAGGGTGCAAACATTCAATGTACAGGCATAGAAACATAGAACAGACTTATGGATCTCAGAGGGAAGGGGGGGGGGGCGAAGGCAGGAAGATCTCATATGCATACTAGAAACCTGATGCACGAGGGGTCCCTCAGCCTGACCTGTGGGGATTGGGCCAAATCCGTGCACTGGACCTCTGACATTCCTCAAAGGGTCCCAGATTGTGAGAGGGCACAGGGCAGGCTGAGGGACACCACCAGTGCATGAATCCATGCACCAGGTCTCTAGGGTATATATAAGAAATATATATAAGAAATCACAATAACTAGTATGCAAAAATATTTTTAAAAATCACTGAGAGAAAAGTAAACATATATTTGATATATTCTATACATTAAGATGAGAAATACAACACTGAACAATTTTATGGAGTCTAGAATGTGTATGAAGGTGTTCTTGTTATACTATATGAGGACTGCCAAATTTGATTCATCTGTTAAAGATGGAAATTCTTTTGGTTAAAGGAATTTAATAATGGGAATACTCAGATAACTCATTCAACATGGATTATGGATAGTGAAATTTTATTGCTTACATATATATAGTGGATCAAAATATATATTCAATATATAAAATGTGAATGCACTGCATTTGAAGTGAAAAATAACCATTTTGCAAATGTTTATTTGCTGACTGTTACAATTTAACTTCTAAAATTTTATGCCAGTTTTTATTTAGGGATAGAAAATAAGGCAGTTACTATTTTATAGGCATAAAACATTTAAATCATTTATTTTCTTAAATTAAATTTCTTGGGATTTCATGTGCTGAATGTCGAAAGTAAAGTCTCTTTCCATCCCCATTATCCCACTTTGCCTTCTTCTACCGCCCTTCACCAACCTTTCTATCTGGCTATCAGGCTAACACAATACTGTTGTCATATGTTTTATATATATATATCACAATACTGTTGTCATATGTTTTATATATATGTGTGTGTGTGTGTGTGTGTATATATATACACACACACACACACTAGAGGCCTATTGCATGAAATTCATGCACAGGAGGGACCCTCAGTCCGGCCTGCAACCTCTCCAATATGGAACCCCTTGGGGGATGTCCAACTGCCAACTTAAGCCTGATCCCACAGGGCAATTGGACATCCCTCTCACAATCTGAGACCTCTGGCTCCTAACTGCTTGCCTGACTGACCTCCCATAAACCCTCTGCCTGCTTGCCTGCCTGATTGCCCCTAACTGCCTCTGCCTGACAGCCTGATCACCCCTGCTGGCCTGATTGACTAACCTGCTCCCTGCTGGCCTGAGTGACCCTACCTTACTCCCCTGCTGGCCTGATTGCCCCTAACTTGCTCTCCTGCTGGCCTGATCTCCCCTAAACACCTCTGCCTCGGCCACTAGCCTAAGCCTCAGTTTGGCCACCCTCTGTGGGAGGCGACCTGATAGATCAGGCAAAAGCGCTAGCTCCATTACCCCATTGCTGCTGCCACTGCCGGCCTGAGCCTGGGCCCTTCGCAACCGTGCTTGGCCCTCACAGCAGCTGTAGCTTTGTCCAGAAGGACATCTGGAAGACATCCACTCTAATTAGCATATTGCCCTTTTATAAGTATAAATACTTGTTTAAATTGCTTCACTTTTTTTTCACCCAGCCAGCCAACCTCCCTCCCCACTGTCAGCTGTCAGATGATTGTATACATGCCTCTATTTCTATTTTGTTAGTTTATTTTACTCATTAGGTTCCACATGTAAATGAAATCATATGGCATCTGCCTTTCTCTTACTGGCTTATTTCACTTAGCAGTACTATCCAGGTCCATCCAAGATGTGACAAAAGGTAAGATTTCCTTTTTTTTTTTTTTTTTTTTTTTTTACGGCTGAGTAGTCCATTGTATAAATGTACCACATTATTTTTTTTAATCTATTTATCTGGGACACTTAGGATATTTTTAGATCTTGGCTATTGTAAATATTGCTGCAATGAACATGAGGATGCATATATTCTTTTCATTTGTGTTTCAAGTTTCTTAGGATATATTCCTAGAAATACAAATTGAGGAATTTGTATTACTGGGTGATATGACAGTTCCCTTTTTAATTTTTTTGAGGAAACCCCATATTGTTTACCACCGTGGCTGAACCAGTCTGTATTCCCACCAGCAGTGTACTAGGGTTCCATTTTCTCCACATTTGCTCTGGATTAGGAGTCAGGGCATAAGGTTGAGAACCCATGCTTTTCAGTGGGTGCTTTTACAGCTGAGATATCCCAGTCTCCACATATATGCCCTTCTTACCATCTTTATGCAGTCTCTTCTATAAATCCTTGTATAATACTCTGTTAAGCTGGCCTTCCATTCATCATTCATGTTATTTGCTCTATAATTTAGTTCTAAATCCAGTTTGGTGATGGGAGGAGGTGAGTGTATCTTTCACCTACTACAAAGCCATCTTGAAAACCTGATTTAAGTGATTTATGAAATGAGCTGATTGCTCTAGATAGAATAATTCTCACATCAAATGCTATGAAAATCTAAATAATGTGCTTTTAGTTAATTTAAGAATGCCCAAAACAAATGTCTTTTGTTTTTCTAAATAGTTAAGCTTTGATCAAATACATTTAGACTGAAGTTTTGAGGATCTAAAAAGTTCTGTATAAAATTTCTTTCTAATTTATTTCACTTTCTGTGTCAAAGTTTCACCAGACATTTTCTAGAGATGTCATATTTCAATTCAAAGTCGCCATTGCATTGGTTTTATGGCAGCCGATTGCAAAAATTGTAATGCAGCTATCAAATTTTTTTTCCAGTGTTGACTGCAAGTATCAATGTCAGGAAGACAATATTTGTCGTGACAAATCTCTATCCAAATATAATACACATAAAGTTACCCCCCAAAGCTGTAAGTCACCATAATGCCAGAATCAAATAGATAACAAGGATACACATGGAATTTTACAATGTTGATGTGCATGTGTGAGAAAGAGAGAGAAGAGGAAATTATATCATTGTTCCATAATTCACTACTCCCTAAAAGGTAGAAATACAACCCTTCTCTTTCTAAGAGTCCCATTTAATAGGTATAAAAACCTAAAATCATGCCATTATTTGGTTCAAGGAGAGAGACAGTCTAGTTACTACATGAGAGAGTTGAGTCAGAGGAGGACCCAAATTTTAGGTGGAATAGATTTCAGGTAGATGAGAGAAACAATTTTGCAATGATGGTAAATTAGAAGAGCAGCAGGAAAGGGGGGGAGCAATTATTACATTTTAAGTTATGATAATATATTTAGAAAGTTAGTTACACATTTCTATCTCCATTCATTCTCTCACTCAAACTTCTAAGACACTTCACAATACTCTGACACTAAACTTAATTGGTGGGCAGAGCCTAAATACAAGGCTGGATATGAACTCCAGGGTTCTTCCTCATTAGCAAGTCTGAGGAGATGGTGAAAACTCCAGGAACCTGTAAGATCTGGGCAGAGAGAGACCATGAAAGATTCTGGGTGAGCATCCTGAGGTAGCATCCCCGCAGCTGGGACTAGAAAGAAACACTGAATGCTCTTTCCTTAGGATTAGTTTATTAGATTCCAAGCAGAGAACTAGAAAAAAAATGGGATTTTTCACTCACATAGATCTGGATTTGAGTGCCAACTCTGTCACTTCCTTTGTTATCATAGAAAAGTTACCTACCTATTCAACACACAGTTTCATCATAGGTAAAACTGAGAAATAGACTCACATCAAGGGTCTGATATGGAAATTAAATCAGGTGATATATGTAAGACATCTAGCACAAAGCTTGGCCCATATTAAGTATGACTATATAATATCTAAAACCTTGTAATTAATGCTGTTTATTATGCTTTGAATTATACTATTTCATTTGTGCATGCTACCATTTTTAATTAATTATCCTTTTTATCCCCTAGATGATGTGGTAAAGTCCTGTACATATAACTGCTCAATCACTACATGTGAATGAATAAGCCTCAGTTAGACAGAAAAGTCATACACATAAATTAAAAGATCATGTGCACGAGTTTCTGAATTATTTTACAAAATAGGAAAGAGGTGTCGTATGTAATGATGCAGCAAAGGATCCAGGTGCAACCTTATAGTTTAATTTCTCTTATAGCAGTTAAGTTCTAAGCCATTATAGATAGCATGGTTGAGAACAAAGGGTTTGGAGCCAAACTGTCTGGGTTCAAATCCCATCTTTACAGTGTATTAAAAATGTGAATTGAGACATAGTTCCACCTTCTGTAATACAGGAGTAGAAATAGAACAATCCCATAGGAGCGCTGAGATGATTACTCATAATAAAAGTATGAGTAAATCATCAAGAACAGTACTTGGCACTTTTGAAGCACCACTGAGGTATTAACTCATTTAAATTAGTGACTAATATTAAATGCTATCAATATTTAACCCCAAAAAATTCCCTCTTGAATAGTATATGCAATCATATGCAATTCTAGTATAAGGTTGAACATAGCTGAACGCGTGAAAGACTAGATCCAGTCACCATCCTGAATCTGTAATTAACTGGCTTCATGACCCTGAGTGAACAATGAAGCCTTATGCATCTTTTCATCAGTTAAATGTGGGCATGACCTAGATTTTGGTGGCGGTCCACCCTTTCTCTTCTATAACAACATTCTCTGATTTTTACTGCATCTTGTTTTCCTCTTGGAGCTCAGCTTTAGTTCTATAAAAGAAGGCAGTTGGAAAAAATCTTACACAGATAACTCGACTTTGCTATCAACTTTTTAGTATCAAGTTTATTCCATACACAATAAGGCAGACCTACAGTAAAATATCCTGAGCTAAGACTATTTCTTTTTAAGACGCCTTCACATTTCCCACAGCCTTTGGAATTGAACTCAGGAACTATCAAGTAGCAAGGGTATGTGAGAAAGAGCCCCTTTTAGCTCTCAGCATTTCAGTGAGATCTCTGCTTCCACTAGTCATGGTGCAAGATATTTGTTTTATCACATCTACCTGCTGAATTCCTTCTTTGAGTGCATCCTTTATTTCACAAGTCACCACAGATGATGCTCATGGAGACCATTCAAAACTGAGATTACAGAATCTTTGAAAGATTGAGGTCTTTTGTGATAATTCTGCTTCAATTTGTGTTTGTTTTTTTAATGAGGGAAATGAGGTAAAAAGATGTCCTTTTTGAAAAAAATCTTTAGTGTTGAAACTATTACATATGTCCCCTCATATTCCCCTTTGACCTCTTCTTACCTCCCGCACCCTGCCTCAGGCCTTCACCATCCTATTGTCTGTGTCTGCGAGTTATGCATACATACATGTAAATTCTTTGGTTGAATTCTCTCAACCCACCCAACCTCCTCTGCCTTCCCTTAGACACTCCACAATCTGTTCCATATTTCTATGTCTCTGGATTTTTTTTGTTCAACAGTTTATTTTGTTCATTAGATTCCACATATGAGTGAGATCATGTGATACTTGTTTTTCTCTGACTGGCTTATTTCACTTTGCATAATGCTCTCCAGGAAAAAAGATGCCCTTTAATGTGTTCAAAAGGATGCAGATCATTAGAGCTAGAGCCATAATGAGACACTAAGCCTCTTGTATCCTAAACCACCCTTTATACCACAGTATCATGATGGCTTTGTGTGAAGAATTGCTTAATTTAGCCCAAAAGAGATTTCCCTAAATTAATTACTTACCTCATTTGATGTCATTATACAGCATGTTTGCCTTAAGAACATGTCACTGTATCTCGTGACTACTAGCTCCTAATTCCTTAGGGATCATCCCAATTATATCAACTCTTAAGCCCCAAATGCCAAGTATTCCTACAGTGTAAGGGCACACAGTTTCATGGGTCACATTATGAGACAATGCCAAGTAAGTTCTGGATGAGTGACTGGAAGCTTGTCCCTAATCCCTCCATTTAGGAATTTAGAATTGGGCCCAAAAACTGGTACCACGTGACAGAGAAAAAATGTTTTTAGCATTTGTGGAATATAGTGTCATTGAAACATTATATGGTTATTGGCTCATAGCCAGTGATGAGTGGCTCATAGCAAGAAGTTTGGAAATGTTAGAAATTTTCTGATTTCAGTATTTCTTAGAATATGCAGTTCCATTCTGTCATTTTCTTTATGCATTAGTGTCACAGAGCATTACTTTTAGTTGAGGAAAATTACATTATCTTGCACTTAAAATTAATAAATAATATACGTATTTATTTTTATAAACCATTTCTAGTCCTCAAATTGATTCAAATTACACATTGCGTTATTGGGTGGATCTCCTTTCCTTCTAGAGAAAAAAGTCTAATGCCAAAGTACTAAAGAGGAAAGTATTTAATCTATTCTTCTGAATTGTTTTTCTTTCCCATGGGCAGACATTGTTAAAATATTTTTAAATATTTGCTCACCCATATATCACTGTGTGGTAGGGAGAACAATATTCCCCTCTCCCCACATCCTAATCCCCAAAACTTGTGAATATGTCGTATTACATGGTAAAGGGGAATTAAATTTTCAGATGCAATTATTACTCTAATCAGATGACATAAAAAGGAAAAATACCCTAGATTTTCCAGTTGGGTCCAGTGGAATCATAAGGGCACTTAAATGAAGCAGCAGCAGTAGGCAGAACAGTCAGAGAAGAAGACATGCCCACTGAAGAATGGTCAGAAAGATGAGATGTTGCTGGTTTGGGAGATGGTGAAAGCGCGGCATGAGCCATGAAGTGAAACCAGCCTCAAGATGATGGAAAAGACAAAGAAACACATTCTTCTCAAGCACCTCCACAAAAATAGTCAGATTTCTAACCACAAAAGTGTAAAATAATGACATTGTGATACTTTAAACCACTAAGTTTTTGATCATTTGTTTCAGCTGAAAAAGAAACCTAAGGCATACTATGCATTTTAAAAAAATTACTATTGAAAATTTGAAATTTAATGTGCTGTGATATTCATGGTCTTCGTGTAAACAATTTTTTATTTTTTTAAGAAAACAGGCTGAATGATATGAAAAATAATTATTCTATCTTCTACAACAGAGATTAGACTATATAAGGTAAATTCTACATAGATCGCTATAAATAAGACTATAAAATTTTAACACAGACCATGAAGAAATAAGTTTGCTATCAGTATATCAATTTTTTTCTTACATGGAAAGGACTATATAGTATATAATTCTTATTTTTAAAGACTGCCATCTTTTGAATGAAATCTTTGTAAAATATAGAGAAATATAAAAAACACTTCAGATTTCTTGAAGTCCTCTTATATCACAATTCACAGTATTAATTCAGTATAGATTAAGAAGTCATTGATAATAAACAAGAGGGGTTTATACGTTCTTTTTATTTTGAAAATGAAGTCCTAGGCCATCAATAATAATAAAAGGGTAGTATGCTAATTAGACTGGAAGTCCTTCCTTTCAGACAAAGCTGTAGTGGGCGGGGGCCCAGGCAGAAGCTTTAGGGGCCCTGGCCCTGGGCCACAGCAGTGGTGGCGGGCGGGCAAAGTGGCGGCGTGGTTGGGGACCTGGGTTGCATGAATTCCATGCATTGGGCCTCTAGCGTCCTAATAAGTCTGTGCTACTGAAGACAGCCCCATCTACTCCTCTGACTTCACTGACAATCTGTTCTCCATACTACACATGCTCACGTCCACCTTCTAGAGTTTGTTTGTTTGTTTTTATTAATTTTTATACATGTCTCCCCATTGCCCCCCCTCCCTTCCAGGCATACCCCAATCCCCCCCCCCCAGTGTCTATGTTCATTGGTTATGCTCATATGCATGCACACAAGTCCTTTGATTGATCTCTTATCTACCTCACCTAACTTTAATCTTCCTGCTGTAATTTCACAGTCTGTTTGATGCTTTACTGACTCTATCTATCCTTATGTTCATCAGTTTATAATGTTCTTTATTATCCACCAATGAGTGAGATCATGTGATGCTTCTCCCTCATTGACTGGCTTATTTCACTAAGCATAAGGCTCTCCAGTTCCATCCAGGTTGCTGCAAATGGTGAGAGTTCCTTCTTTTTAATGGCAGCATAGATCAGACACAATGGAATTCTATGCCACCTTCTAGAGTTGATGCGGCATTTGCTGACACCTGTAGTCTATTGATGATTATATATAACTAGAACCGTTTTGAGTTGCAGAAGCTACCCATAAAATGATGCTTCTATCCCCACAAATCAAATGGGTGGCCAAACTGGGTCTTGATGATCTACAATGGCCAGAAAGAAATTGCAACATGTTAGGAACAAAGAAACCATGTGAGAGGCTGTTGTCATGTGGAATAAGAGGGTGACTCCCAGATTCACCTGTGATTGAATAAATGGTAAAGCGAGGATGGGCTTATGAAATGGCGGATGGGAGGAAATTACACAATGGTGAGGTTGAAGACAGCAATATCCAAAAATGGCAAAACTGTGTCAGTATGACTCCAGGTAAGAGGCCTCTGGAGCCAAAATATTAATTATCAAGGTAGCGAAAGAAGAACAAATCAAAACCATAAATAATATAATGAAAGATGTTGAAAATATTGTACTACCTAAAAATTTCAACCAAACTCACCCGCTCTAATTTTCTGAACACTAGCTACCTGCTATCACAAACCCAGGTGATATTTAGATAGCCAGATAATCTACTTTCTCCCACATATGAGGGGACATTAACAAAGAGGAAATACATGCCATCTCTAAACTCTGTAATCATCATTCAGCTAGAGAGTAACAGAAGCAGGTGTGTAGGTCTTTCTCTGATACTCATGAGCAAGAGGGATCTAATTTACTGAGAAAACACAGCTTGCTGCCAAATCCGGTGCAATGTGCCTTTGCACACTCTTAACCATGAGGAATGCTCCGTATCACAGCCCTTGATTTCATTCAGCGGTTCTCATACCATTCCTCCACAGTCTCTTCGTGAGTTTCTATTGTGCCAACATGCAGGGCACTTATTACATTATTTTTCCATTCAGTTTTTGAAACCTGCAATCAAATTATACTATGCAATTAAAAACACAAGGATATTTTAGTAATATATCTTCATACACCCCTACCCTTCACACTCTGGTCATCTCCTGCCCTATCCCCTGCAGTTTCTTTATTGCAGGTTTAGAAGAAATCTACTTTATGTGTATACTTTATTGAAGCGGCATCACCCATGCCAGTCCAACGCATTTGTTTTGCAATAGCTAACAACCATAAACCATGAAATGAGAGGTGATGGTTGTAAAGCCGTGTTATGCAAAGCAGTAATATTCAAGGTACTTAATACTAAAGCACTAGAGGCCCTATATAAGTACCCATCATTGCTTCTAAAAGTTCAATAGTGAAAATATTTGCAACTCAAACTCACATTAAAACATTACATTAATAGCCCGGTTGCTGTGGCCAGATGGTTGAGCATCGACCTATAAACCAGGAGGTCATGGTTCAATTCCTAGTCAGGGTGCATGCCTGGATTGCAGATATATACACACACACACACACACACAAACACTGATTGGCCAGATTACTATGATCTATGAACGCATAATAGCATGGCCACTCAGTGGGTGTATATATGTGTGTGTATGTGTGTGTGTGTGTATTAGAGATGGTACATGAATTCATGCATGGGTATGGGTGAGGTCTGGTCAGCCTAGCCAAGGGGAAGGGACATGGGTGGTTAGCTGGCCTGCCTACTGGTCGAACTCCTGATCAAGGGGATAATTTTCATATTAGCCTTTTATTATATAGGATATACAGTGAGTGGTCAGATTATTATGTGTTCAGAGATCATAAGAATCTGACCACTAGAGTGTGTGTGTGTGTGTGTGTGTGTGTGTGTGTGTGTGAAAATTACAATAAAATTACAAATCCATTTGTATTTTTAGAATGTGCCATGTGCAAAGCAAAGACTGAGGCACACTGTTTTATAACAGCATACAAACAAACCGGGGTCCCATTCTGACATATAAAGTTATACTGCAATCAAGGCGTGTGGCATTTCCTAGTTAAAATTACTATCTACGCTTGCTGCTATTTAATGACTGCATGTTGTAACTAAGCAATGCTCTTTTCCCATTAGTAGAGCCTCCGGTGCCTATAAACCTACCGAAAGTGCCAGAAGAATCCGTCTTTTTCCTGCAAGACTGACAGGACTCCATCTAGAAGGGGTACTGCCGGCTTATTAAATGAGCGGCGGTTCGAAATTAGGTTATGCTCGTTTTGACAGTTCCTGCAAACTGACATTTTCATTTGCTCAGTTTCTTGGAACAACCCATCAGGCAGAGATATTACTTGGTGAAACCTCATAAAAACTCTGTTTTTTTTTTTTTCTGGGCTGTGTGGATGAATTCCTAATGAACTTGGCTCTAGGTGAAAGGCGAGTTCTCACCCATTACAGCAAGGGATTGTTTTATTTTACTGAATAGCAATTTAACAATATCAGTGCATCCCAGTTACCATTATTTCTAATGTTGGATATATACAGTACCGCAAGAGGAGAACATTAATAAACAGAAGGAATAGGTGAATAAACACCCTCTGAGGGTTTGATATTTTCTGCCTAACACTTACCGTTGATCTTTTTGGTGCAAATCAGTCATAGCTAATACAAAATACAACTATTGTAAGCCAAACGAAATAGAGCGCAATCATCTTGTTGAAAACCTCACGGAATGGTCAGTCCTGTCAATCTCACATACAGTGTGACCGGTAATTAATATTTATCATATCCTTGCTCAATGAAGAGTCACAGGAGTTATTTACTTATAAGTCTGAAAATCAAAATAGCATTTGAATATTTATAAGAGAGACTATATCCATGAATTAAGTTTTATTGCAGTCTTCTGATTACATTTCCATGATAAAGTGTTAAGCATATCTCCATACAAAAGCATATTTATTTAAAAAAAATAGCTACCCAAACACTTAACAAATTAGGGCATTCTCAGTCAACTGTTTTCACTACAGAATGGAAGACAAATGATCTGACCAGTATTTCCACTGACATGTCTGCATGTTTAGTGCTGCTTAAACACATTAATAGAGCACAGACATCTTGCTGCTCAACATTATGTTCAATGAGCAATTGGGGATGATTCATCAATTGACTTTCAAGTAGAATCTTGTGGAAATTTGGCTGGCGAAAGCATAAATTTGGCCATACTTCCAGGAGAGAAGAGAATACCAGTTTCAATATCAACATCAGTTCATTACATCATAGTCTGCCTAACACATGTACTCCTTTATACTACAACATTCAGGATATTGTAACTAAATAACTGATGTAAGAAGCATTATGCATTATGTTGCCTTTTTATGAACTGCATCTGTGATCTATTCTCATGGTCAGCAAACTGTGGCTTGCGAGCCACATGTGGCTCTTTGGCCCCTTGAGTGTGGCTCTTCCACAAAATAACGAGGCCTGGGTGAGTCTATTTTGAAGAAGTGGCGTAAGAAAAAGTTTAAGTTTAAAAATTTTGGCTCTCAATAGAAATTTTAATTGTTGTACTGTGGATATTTGGCTCTGTTGACTAATGAGTTTGCTGACCACTGATCTATTCAATTGCAGGAAATGGGTCTCATTTGATAGGATTTTTGTAAGTTGTTTATATCAGTTTTTCTATCTATATCTGATTTTTATACAAATTTTGGTCATTCTCATCACTAAAACATACACTCCTAAAAATGGCACTTGGATAATAATACTTGTTTTATATGTGACAACCCTGGAAGACATTTATATATTAACTTTTACTTTTCTTTTTTTAAAGAGTGAACTTAAAGGTAACTTACGTAAATAGAGCAGGAAAGTATAAAATAGAAATTGGTAAGGGATAAAAAAAGAAATATAAGAACAAAGAGAGAAAGCAAGGTTGCATCTACATGAAGCACAGATTACTTTTCAGTTAACAGCTAATTGAAACCTGAAAGCCCGGTCAAATTAACAAAACAACAACACTTGAAGCACCAAGAGCCACTCAAATATTTCTAAAAGTAGAAAGTTATTGCTGGGTCTTCAAAATGTTATGAAAATCAATTATAAAATCATCCGTACAGTAAATGACCTCACTGCCTAATTTCTGGCTGTTGTTCAATGTCACTGACTTGTCGGGAGATTGAGTCAGGACAAATTCTTGACCTGTATTTTACAATGAGCTCCATTCCACAGATAACCAAACTAAGCTGTGAAGAAACTTGCTGAAGGTCGTATAGCCAGTCCAGAGCCTGAAACTGACCCAGTACCCGTGCATTTTATTCCATATAATTCTGAAAATGCAGGAGACACCAAGGTGGCTACTTCATGTGGTTGAATGGCAGGGAAATATGGATATTAGAGGGGCTCCGATTTTATAAGCATAACAAACATTTATTGATCTCTTGTCTGCATTGTGAAAAATATGTTAAATTCATTGTTTTATTTCATCTTCACAACGGTCTAGAGTGGTAATAATTATTATTTGTTATGTTTTATAAATGAGAAAAAGTTTGGTGAGAAGCTAGGAAGTAGAACTGGAATTTGAGCCCAAAGTCTTTTATTTTGCAGTCATGTTATATCAGAAGGATGTCTCTGTTCTCTATATCTATGAGTCTATCTCCACTTATTTTTTGTTCATTAGATTCCACATATAAGTTAAATCATATGCTTTCAGAGGGGAGGGTATTGGAGGTTGATTGAGAAGGTGAAGGTATTAGAAAAAGAAAAAAAAAGACTCATGAGCACAGACAGCAGTATGGTGATTAGCTGAGGGGTTGGGGGATTAGAAGTGGGTAAAGGGGGAATAAATAGTGATGGAAGGAGACTTGACTTGGTGTGATAAACACATAATACAATGCACAAATGATGTTTTGTAGAATTGTATGGCTGAAAACTAATCTTATTAACTAATGCCATCCAATAAATTCAATAATAAAAGGAAGGATGTCTCTCTGCATGTAGTGGGGGGGGCAGAAAAGGTTTTGGTATGTCTAGAAGTAGACAGATGATATTCATTCATTCATTCATTCATTCATTCATTCATTGGTTCATTCATTCTAGCAGTCAGGATTTGCAACCCTCATACAAGAAGCTAACATTCTTCTAAGATAAAATATTCTCCTAAGATACATAAAGTATTCTACTATTTTTAGAGGTCCAGCACTGAAAAAGACCTGTTTTTAAGGAAGATTACCCTGGCTGCAGTATGTAGGATGTCTTGAAGATGGAAGAGAGAAGAGAAGAGGACTTAGTTTGAAGGTTACTGCACTGATCCAAAGCCAAAGATAATGAGAACCTGTAGCAGTTATCTGTAGCTGCATAACAAATAAGCAGAAATGGTGTGGCTTAATAAAACAAACCGTTTATTATCTAGCAGATTCTCGGCATTGAGAGAACTGGGTCCCCTGCCCTGGGTCTCACAAGGCCTCACTGAGGTGTTGGCTGGACTGCATTCTTTTATGGAGCTTGGCTCCTCCTCCAAGCTCACATGGTTGTTGGCAGCATTCTGTTCCCAGTGGTCTTAGCTCTCTGTTTTCTTTTCTTTTTTTTTTTAAAAAAAATATATATTTTATTGATTTTTTACAGAGAGGAAGGGAGAGGGATAGAAAGTCAGAAACATTGATGAGAGAGAGAGACATCGATCAGCCGCCTCTTGCACGCCCCACACTGGAGATGTGCCCGTAAGCAAGGTACATGCCCCCGACCGGAATCGAACCTGGGACCTTTCAGTCCGCAGGCCGACGCTCTATCCACTGAGCCAAACTGGTCTCAGCAGCTCTCTGTTTTCTTGCTGGATATCAACCAGGAAGCACTGTCAGCTCTTAGAGGTCACATGGCCCTCTCATAATACGGATGCTGACTCCATGAAGCAGTACTGCATTTGCAGCAGAATAGCTTTCTTGAGGAAAGTGCTCAGTCCCTCCCTATTTCAGGGTGTTCTAATTATTTCCGGCCCACCCAGAAAAATATCTATTTGTGAAATTCAATTTATTGGGGTGACATTGATTCATATAGCTACGTAAGTTTCAAGTGTACAGTTCTGTGATCAAATATCTGTGTATTGCCCACCACCCAAAGCCAAACCATCTTCTGTCACCATATATTTTACCCTCTTTGCCGATTACTATCCCCTCACTCTTTCCTTCTGGTAACCACTGTACTGCTGTCTGTGTCTATGAGTTTTTGTTTGTTTTTCTTGTTCGTTCATTTGTTACTTTCAGTTTTATACCCCACATATGAGTGCAAAAATAAGGTCAATGGGCGGAAAAGGAGACACGTATAATACTTTAACCAATAAAGAATTTAACAAATAAATAAATAATCTTCATTTTGATTCGCTCAAAATGGACTGATCTGAGACCTTCACTATGTTTGCAAAATACCCTTCAATTCTGCCCATATGATGTATCTGAGTCAAGGCAGAAGCGTCCATCATATTCCCATCCTTTTCTAGACTTTAAGAGATTATACAGGGGCAGAGAATTTGAAGATCCTCTTAAAGACTACCTGCCTTCCACAGACCCTGACCTTGTAATACCAATATTGCAAAGTGCAGAGTCTCCCAAATGAATTATACCAGAATATTTTAAAGGCAGAACTAACAGAAAAAAAGGGGGGTAAAGGAGGAAGGAAGATGTAAAATGAGTAGAATATTTTCTTCCTGGGAGGACTGCAAACACTTTTAACTTTTTAAAATACAGAAATAAAAGAGCAGAGGTGCAGAGATGACTAATTTGATGTGTGGCACGTTGAAGTGGTAGACAAATCAGGAAGTGATAGTCCAGCAGGCATTTGGAAGCCTGGACCCTGGAGGAGAGAGGGGGGAGAAGAGCATTGGGCAGAACAGCTGGAAGTTCCTTGAATAGCAATCGCTATACATGAATCAGATCCCAGGAGTTTGACTACAGGAAAAAGACATGGCCAACAGGAGAATATTTTCAATTTAATTTAAAATATGAACCTTTGGAAATGATTCTTGTGACAACATACTTACATAAAAATGGGGGCTTGGGAAAAT
>PVJN01014424.1:0-46627 GCA_004026805.1 Lasiurus borealis | reverse complement strand
TAAAACAGGCCCTAGAAATGTGTATGAATAGAATTAGCTTTTTGAAGTGGCAATTGATAGATTCTCTTGTTGCAGTCAGGAGCACAAAGAGATAGAACTAAAATTATTTATGCTTGTCATCGCCATAAAACATAAATAGAATATAGATTCTGTTGTCATGTACAAGTGTTTTTAATATGTCAACTAGGTCATATTTGCTTCTTGGATTGTTAATAACTGATGGTTATTTTGCGCTTATCCATCATCTCTTATAAAATACTACAAGCCTGGTGCAAAAAAATTCATAAACTAGGATGGGGTCACTCAGCCGGGAATCCTTGATGGATGTTTACCCGCTGACTTAGACCTGTTCCATGGGGAATGGGCCGAAGCTGTCTGTCAGACATCCCTCTGGCAGCCCGGAAGCCCTGGCTTAGCATCCATCTCCCATTCTGGGACCCCTTGCCCCTTGCCTCCCATCTGCTTGCTGCTCCTTAATGCTTGGCTTGCTGCTCCTTAGTGCGGCTGTGGAGTCGATAGCAGCTCCCACCAACACTGCTATGCTCACCACCTGTGAGCTTGGGGCTGAGTGGCACTCCCCCTGTGAAGTGCACTAACAACCAGGGGGCAGCTCTGTGTTTGCATCTGTCCCCTGGTGGTCAGTGCACATCATAGTGACTGGTTGTATTGGTCATTCCACTGTAAGGTCGCTTAGTCTTTTATTATGTAGAAAAAAACCCAGTGCATAAAATTCATGCACAGGAGGTGGCAGAGAGTGTATGTATCCCTCAGCAGCCTGCACCCTCTCCAATCTGGGACCCCTCAAGGAATGTCCAACTGCCTGATTTTCAGATCGGGCCTGAACAAGCAATCATACATCCCTCTCATAATCCAGGATTGCTGGCTCCCAACTCCTTACATGCCTCCTTCCTGATTGCCCCTAACTGCATCTGCTTGCCAGCTTGATCACCCCTAACAACTCCCCCTGGCAGCCTGATTGATGCCTAACTGTTCCCCTGCCAGCCTGTTGGCTCTAATTGCCCTCCCCTATCAATCAGCTGTCACCTGCTGTCTCCTGTCCGCCCCCGACACTGGGGATGTGCCTGCAACCAAGGTACACGCCCTTAACTGGAATCGAACCTTGGATCTTTCAGTCCCCAGACCGACACTCCATCCACAGAGCCAAACCAGTTTCGGCGACTTCTACATATTTGTATGTCCAATTTCTTTCTTCAGAGTCTCATAATTTTCTAGAACAGGTCTTTGACATCATTGTTTAAATTCGTTCCTATGTAATATTTTTAAAAATATAAAATATAAGTTAAAAATCACACACACATATATATAATTTTTATTCTTGAAAGTATCACAAATGTCCCCATTTCCCCTTATTGATTTACCCCATCCTGCCCCTGCCTCCTTAGCTCTGACTTTCAGCACCCTATAGTCTGTGTCCATATGTTATGCATATACAATACGAGTTCATTGCTTGATCTCTTCCCCTCCAACCTTATCATCCCTTCCCTCTGAGGTTTACTACTCTTCGATATTTCTATGTCTCTGGGTCTAATTTTGTTTATTGGTTTACGTTTTGTTCATTAGATTCCACACATGAGTGAAGTCATGTGATACTTATCTTTTTCCCAATGGTATTTCACCCAGCATAACGCTCTCCAGGTCCATCCATGCTATTGAGAATGGTAAGAGTCCCTTCTGTTTTACAGCAACATAGTATTCCACTGTGTAGATGTACCATCGTTTTTAATCCACCCAATGATGATGGGAACTTAAGCTGTTTCCAAATCTCAGTTATTGTAAATTGCCCTGTTATGAATATAGGGGTGAATAGATTCTTTCTGATTGGTGATTCTGATTTCTTAGGATATATTCCTAGAAGTGGGATCACTGAGTCAAATAGGATTTCCATTTTTAATTTTTTGAAGAAATGCCATATTATTTTCCACCAAGGCTGCACCACTTTTCATTCCAATCAGCATTTACTAAATTTCTCTTTTCTCTACATCCCTGCCAACATTTGTTGTTTGTTGATTTGTTGATGATAGCCATTCTGGCAGGTGTGAATGGTATCTCATTGTCATTTTGATTTGCATCTCTCAGTTGATACCATTTACAATAAATAGCAAAAGAACAATTATTTTAAGATATTTAGGAAGAAACTTAACCAAGAAGGTAAAGGTTCTGTTCTCTGAAAACTAGAGGGCATTGAAAAAAGAGATAGAGGAAGGCATAAACAAATGGAAGAATATTCTATGTTCATAGGTTGGTAGAATCATCATGTAAATTTCCATACTACCCAAAGAAATCTATAGATTTCAGGCAATCTCCATTAAAATACCAACAGTATATTTCACAGACATAGAACAAATATTCCAAAAATTTATATGGAATAAAAATAAATACTGAAAATAGCTGCAGCTATCTTGAGAAAAAGAACAAAGTTGGATGGATCACAAAACCAGATATCAAGTCACACTTAAAATATATTTTCACTGATTGCAGATAGGAAGGAGAGAGAGATATATATGTAACATCAATGATGAGAGAGAATTATTGGTCAGCTACCGCCTGCATGCCCACAATGGACATCAAGCCCACAACCCGGGCGTGGGCCCTGACCAGGAATCAGGCTGTGATCGCCTTGGTTCACAGGTCATCTCCCAACAAATGAGCCATGATGGTGAGGCTTTTCCTACGTAAATTTATGATGCAATTGTAAATGGGACTGTTTTCTTAGCTTCCTTTTCTACTATTTCACTATAGGTATATATAAATACAACTGATTTCTGGATATGTAGCTTGTATCCTGCTACTTTCCTGAATTCATTTATTATTCTGATAGTTTGTTGATGGAATAGAGTTCTCTATATACAGTCTCTGTAAATAATGTCATCTATAAATAATGACAGTTTTACTTCTTCCTTTCCTATTTGAATGTTTTTTATTTTTTCTTGTCTGATCGCTATGGCCAGGACTTCAGTATTAACCTATATAATAAAAACTTAACATGTAAATTGACTGAATGACAAAATATCCGGTTGCAATGACATGCACTGACTACCAGGGACTGGTGTTCAATGCAGGAGTTGCCCCCTGGTGGTCAGTACACTCCACAGGAAAAGCACTGCTCAGACAGAAGCTAGGCTCATGGCTGGCAACTGTAGGGGCGGTGGCAGGAGCCTCTTCTGCCTCCACAGCAGAGTTAAGGAGCAGCAAGCCAAGCAGCAAGGATCAGCGAGCAGGTGGGCAATAATGAGTAAGGGATCCTGTACTTCAAGAGGGATATATAATTGCCAGCTTGGGTCCAATCCATGGGAGATTGGGCCTAACCCAGAAGGCAGACATACTGTAGGGTTCTTGGACTGTAAGAGGGATGTCCTCAGCTGGCAAGCAGACATCCCCAAAGGGCTCCTGGACTGCAAGATGGAATAGACCAGGTTGAGGGACACCCCTTCCTGCCAGTGCACAAATTTTGTAGACCTGACTTGTAGTGTTAAGAGGGGTGAAAGTAGATATCCCTGTCATGTTCCCATAACTTCATGTGGTTTTTTTCTTATTATTGATTTCCAGTTTTATGCCATTGTGGTCAGAGAAGACATTTTATCTGATTTCAATCTCCTTAAATTTATTGAGACTTGTTTTGTGTCCTAGTATGTTACGTGACTTGATTTGACCTGATTCTTTATGCTGGCTTTCATTGATTTCACACTTATGGTGCACATTTCTTCCAAAGTGATATTCAATGACATCATGTAGAAATATTGCAAACAGCCAAAATAAGAATTACACTATAAAAAATGACATGTGCTACATGTCAAGGCTTTCCAAAAAGAGAGAGAAATCCTTTTAAAAAGGGCATGTAGCTGCACACCACTGGGCTTATATTTAGGAGATAGTTTTAGCAACTACCTGAACATCTGCTATTATAGATAATATACTGATAATAGTATAGGTAATTTATATCTTAGATATAGGTATAGCTGCAGATAGAGATAAAGGTAACAACAGCAATACTAATACTGTATAGGTAGTAAAGATGTAGCTTTCTTGAGGTTAATGTTTACATGCATTTCTTTTCCATTACATTACACTTTTCTATAATTATATATCTGAGAGATATCATTTGTTAATTCTGTAAAGTTGGATTTTGTTCATCTTAGGTATATGAACAATGATTATATTTATGGAGAATTTTATCTATATATTAGAGGTCCAGTGCATGAATTCACCCAGTGCATGGGTGTGGTCCAGCCGACACAGTCCAATCTGGGTGGTTTAGGGCCAGGCCTGTTTGGGAGGAGGAAATGAAAGGAGGAAATGGAAATGGTGGGCCCTACCACCAATTGGGGTGGGAAGGCCTATTTGGGGCCAGAGTCCTGGGGGAGGGATCATGGGTGGTTGGACAGCCAGTCCTACCTCTGATCAGAGTGAGGGTCCAATCAGGGGAGGAGTTGGCTGGGGGGAAGGGCTGCAGGTGACTGACTGGCCTGCCCCTAAGTAGGGTGGGGAGGCGGATATGGGGTAGGAACAGGCAGAGGGAGGAGCTGCAGAAGATTGGCCAGCCAACCCAGCTTCCTATTGGGGTGGACAGGCAGCAGGGGTGGGACCTGCTGAGGGAGGGGCTGCCAATCGGGATTCAGTGGCTGATCAAGAGTGGGACCAGCCAGGGGGAAGGGCTGCAGGGGGGAAGGGTGCTTGGACAGGGTGAGGGAAAGGCCTCAGGAGGTATGCCAGTCGGCCCTACTCCACCAATCTGGCTATATCACTGTCCCCAGTGGGCATCATAGCTACCAGTCATTTCAGTCGTTACGACATTCTGGTGGTTACAGCATTCCGGTAGCTGGCTTTACATATATATATATGCCATAATGTATTTAAACTTACATTTTCCACATTACTATAACTTTATTCAGTACATCTGTTTCATATTTATTCTTTCGTCTTCCATCCTTTTAATTAAATATATATTTTGTTATTCCATTACCCCTCTATTAGCTTATTAAGCCTAAATTATCTTATCTAATAAAAGAGAAACATGCAAATTGATGGTACCTCTGCTACACCCACGAGCCATGCCCACCAGCCAATCAGGAGTGAGTATGCAAATTACCCAACCAAGATGGCAATGGCTATGGAGCTGGAGCAAGCGGGAGGCTTGGTTTGCCCCAGCTATAGAGGAAACCAAGCTTCCTGCCCACGCTGGCTGGCCCTGGCCTCCACTCAAAGCTACAAAGTTTCAATTATAGAAGGTAAATAAATCCAAAATACCAGGGCCTCTGCTTGGGTGACTCGAGGGCATGACTGGCCTGCAAACCACCACACAGGCCCCTTGCCAGGGTGCTCTACAACCCAAGGAAACCTCCACCCTGATCCGGGACAGATTTCAGGGCAAACAAGATAGTGCTTACCCTTGGACCAGGCTTCTATCCTATCTAATAAAATAGTAATATGCAAATTGACCATCACTCCAACACACAAGATGGCTGCCCCCATGTAGTCAAAGATGGCTGCCCCATGTGAACACAAGCTGGCTACCACAAGATGGCTAACAGGGAAGGGCAGTTGGAAGGGACCAGGCCTGCTAGGGAAGGCAGTTGGTGGCAATCAATCCTGCAGGGGAGGGCAGTTAGGGGTGACCAGGCCAGCAGAGGAGGGAAATTGGGGACAACTGGGCCGGCAGGGAAAGGCAGTTGAGGGGGACCCAGGCCTGCAGAAGAGAGCAGTTGGGGGGTGGGGGGGACCAGGCCTGCAGGCGAGGCTAGTTGGGGCAACCATTCCTGCAGGGGAGGACAGTTAGGGGTGATCAGGCTGCCAGGGGAGCAGTTAGGCATCAATCAGGCTGGCAGGGGAGTGAGTGGTTAGGGTTTGATGCATTTAGGAGCAATCAGGAAGGCAGGCATGTGAGTAGTTGGGAGACAACAGTCCTGGATTGTAAGAGGGATGTCGGACTGCCCATTTAGGCCCAATCCTGTTAGGATCGGGATCTTCTCGAGAGGTCCCAGATTGGAGAGGGTGCAGGCTGGGTTGAGGGTTCACGGGGCCGCTAGTTACCTTATAATTCTTGTCTGTTTTTTAGGCAAAAATCACTTCTTACCCTTTCCTTAATTTTTAATTTTTTAATTATACTTTACCATACAAAACATAAAATTATCACTTTAGCCATTTGAAGTACAGAATTCCAAGGCAATTAGGGCATTCATTACCAATATCTCATTCTGGGACTACTAAACAAAACTCTGTAGAACATCAATGCAATTTAGTATTTGTGGAAAAATAAGAACAAATATATCTATGGATGAATAAAAAGAAATATGAGGATATATTGGTAAATGAGAGAAGAGCAATGTGAACAAGTACATGTACAGCATGCTACTTTCTATATAAAAATGAAGGGAAAATAAAATATACACGTATCTTCCCATTTGAGCAAAAAGAAACACAAGGAGAATTAACCAGAAACTAATAAGATTGTTTACCTACAAGAGGTGAGCAGAAAAGATGGGAGATAGAATTTTTTATATTGTTTGACCATGTTGTGTTTTTTCACTAAAATAAAAAGGAGAGGTGGTGAACGAAACAAATGAATCTAACCATATTTCAAATTAACACTATAATTAGATTAAAGAGGGAAATAAAATAAATAACCTAAATAATTCTTGACCTCAGAATTATGTTTATATATTCTCAAGAATAGGCATACAGATCAAAGGAACAGAACAGAGAACCCAGGAGTTGAATTGACCAAAGCTATTATCCTCAATTAATATTTGACAAAGGAAGCAAGAGCAAAAAAATGGAGTCAAGACAGTATCCTCAACTAATGATATTGAGGAAACTGGACAGGTACAAGCAAAAAAAATGAAGCTATACCACCAACTTATACCATAGACAAGAATAAACTCAAAATGGGTAAAAGAATTAAATGTAAGTCATGAGGACATAAAAAATCTTAGAAGAAACCATAGGCAGCAAAATCTCAGACATCTCTCATAGCAATATGTTTACTGATACATATCCTAGGACAAAGGACACTAAGCAGCCAATAAACAAATAGGACTACATGAAAATAAAAAGCTTCTGCACAGAAAATGAAACCATCAATCAAAGGGAGCACACTGCATGGAAGACCTTATTTGCCAATGATACATCTGATAAGGGGTTAATTTCTAAAATCTATAAGGAACTCATAAAACTTATCAGGAAGACAAACAATTTAATAAAAATGGGCAAAAATACATCAAAAGATACATCTCCAACATGACCCAGAGACATATGAAAACATTGCTCAAAGTCGTGATCATCAAAGAGATGTGAATTAAAACAACAATGAGGTATCACACCCCACACTTTTCAGAATAGCTAATATTAACAAATCAACGAATGAAAAGTGCTCATGAGGATATGGAGAAAAGAGAACCATAGCACACTGCCAGTGTGAATGAAGAATGCTGCAGCCATTATGGAAAACATTAGGTTTCTTCAAAAATTTAAATACGGAACTCCCATTTGACTCAGTGATCCCACATCTAGGAATATATCATGAGAAACATGAAGCACAAATCAGAAAGAATGTGTGCACCCTGATGTTGACAGCATTGCAATTTGCAATAGCTAACATCTGGAAAGACCCCAAGTGCCCATCCATAGATCGGTGGATAAAAAAGCTGTGGTGCATTTACACAATGGAATGCCATGAGGCTTTAAAAAAGAAGGAAATCTTACCATTTACAAAAGCATAGGTGGACCTGGAGAGTATTATGCTAAGAGAAATAAGCCAGTCAGAGAAGATATTTATCACATGATCTCACTCATATGTGCAAAGTAATGTATAAAATAAACTTATGATAGAAATAGATCCAGAGCCATAGAAGCATGGAACAGAATGACAAATTTTAGAGAATAGATGGGAGTCGGGGAGAGAAACTAACAGTTGAACTTGTATGTATATGGGCAAAGCCCATGGAAACAAAATAATGTGCTCAGGCATGGGAGGGGCAGGTATGGTATAGAGGGGGTCAATGGGATAAGAAACAATGGGACATCTGTAATACTTTTAACAATATAGATATATTAAAAGCAGAAACAAATTTTCAAGGTGTACTTAGTGTGTCATTAACAGTGTGGTCTGAGCTCACAAGAGGTGAGATACAAGAGGTAAATAAACATTGAGGGAAAGGTAATGACTCCTCAGTCCCTGGGAAAGGAGCTGTGTACATGGAAAAGGAGAGAATGCAAAGAACTCCATGATGGCAAACTAGAATAGGAGCTATGGAGGGGAACTCATGGATTTTAAAATACATGAAGAGATTGAAATTTACAGGTTATAGAGAAACATCTATACCTTTTCCATCCCCATTCTTCTATACCTATCTTAACCCACCTCCTTTGGGTAAACTTTCCTTTAGTCCCTTAATTTCTAGTTTTTACTTCATGTGTTTCTTCTATGCATACTTCCCAGTTGGCTTCTCTGTGATCATTTAGAATCCTTGTAAGAAATGACCATACCTAGAGCTTCAAAATGAATAACACCTGTAATGGATTATAACTCAGAGAATAAGAATCCATAAGTCCATAATGATATCAATAAATTAGTATGAGTGAAAATAAGAGTAAGAACCTTCTCATGGGAGAATACAATTAATAAACAAAGAAGAAATTATAGAATTATAAAAATCACCATTTGGCCACCACATTTCCAATAATATTGTTATGTAAGAATAATCAATGAATATTAAATGTAGTTGATGCAATTTTAATAAACATACATGTTTATATCATTTCAAAATATGTATCCAAATGAAACCTATTAATAAACAGGTTAAAATAGTAACTTTTGGGTGGGAAGGGCAATGGGAAGGTATGTACACATGTAATACCTTAATTTAAAAAAATGGAAAAAATAGAATAGTAACTTTTAAAAAATGGTAACTTTACAGTAGAGAACCTGAACACACCACCTTAGCCAACGGTGAGGGTAAAACACTAGTCACTGGAAAAACTAATCTAATATAACTTCTAATAATATACTCTGTGGCATAACTGCTAAAAATCTAAGCCTGAAATATACATACATACAAATATATGGTAAACATAGTAAAATGTTAGCATTGGGGACTTCGCTTAAAAACTCTCCAGGAATTCTTGATATCATTTTTACAGCTCTTTTATATCTTTAAAATATTTTCAAAATAAAAAGTGGAAAAATCCATTTTCCCAGCTAGAACAATGCCCAAGAGGAAAGATGGCCAGGGCATGACTGGAATCAGATATTGTCCCTGAGGACTCCAGTCTCTGTGGCTGTTGGACACAGAGCTCCCCAAAGGGCAGTCTGAAGTTAGCCACAAGCTTGGTTGCAGTTTCTCATTAGCAATTAAGTGTTATCACTGGACTCATTTCTCTGGAGCTGGTTAAGAAAAGGAAAGTCTGTACAAATGTCAAGGCCCCAGATACTGCTTCTGTGTGTCTGGATGTTAGGTCTCCTGAAGGAAACCTGAGGAGATGGGCACCAGCCTGGAGCAGAAGGTGATTGAACTTCAGCAGTGATGAACCAGGTGAGAGGAGCTAGAAATCTCCAATTGGTGATAGATCAGCTTGTGTGCTAGGAGGTTCATGTGTGAGACTCTGTGTCCATGACTGTATGTGTCAGTCTTTGTGTCTCTCTGAATATACTATGTACACTTATGTACGTGCTGTTCGATAGGTGTGTGTGTGCACTATGTATCTGACTCTTTTCATCAGTCAGACTTAACCTGGGCTCCGTTTTATTGGTAGTACATGTAGATCCAGACACCAGCCTCCTGGCATGTGATGAGGGACTCCTCATTCATGTCTGTCATAGTAAACACTGGCATCACAGCTGAGCATCAGGAGTGAGACTGTTGTCTCTGCTGCTCGACAGGAAGATGCCCTATCTCACCAGGAACCAAGGTCAGCTCAGACAGGGCTCAGACCTCTGCTCAGCAGTGTGTGCTGGTGCACATGCTAGTTGTTGCTGTGGGTGACACTCGAGTGTGAGAGCAAAAAGCAATGTTGGGTTTTCTCTGTATGTTACCATGTGTATGAGACCATGTGCATGGAGTGGGTGGTAGTTTAATGATGGTGCCTGTGACAGAATACACTGAACTGCCCATACTGACTGCCCTCCCAGCAAGGGGATGGGACAGAACAGGGGAAGCACACCTCTCATAAATAGGAGGGTGTGGCTGCTTAATGCAGTGAATGTGGCTGAGTGCACATATGTATTGTTGGTGTGTGCTTCCTGTGATATTTTTGAATTGTTTGTGCTTTTGTGTGTTGTGGGTGATGTATGTGTATAGTGCATGAGTTATGTATATGTGGGGTTAAGTGTTTACCGGGTGTGTCATGAGCCAGATGTGTTGATGTGCGTTGAGAGTGTTAGTGGGGAAGTGGACCATCGTTGAGTGATGTGTATGTCTCACTTTTTGTGTCAATTATGACTTGTATGTATATCTATGAGTGTTTATGAGCTGAACCCCATATTGGCTACCCATTCCTTAAAATGGGAAGATGATCACAGTTCACAGAAATTCTCAAATCGGCAGTGTATGTGTTTGAGTTTGAGTGTGTGTGTGTGTGTGTGTGTGTGTGTGTGTGTGATTTGTATGTGTGTCTGGGGCTTCCAACGTGCCCTACAACCTCAGATATTTCTTTCAGAGCCTGGGGCACCACTGGCTGAGCTAAACAAGCTCCAAAGAACCCTCGAGTCTGAAATGGATCTGCTGTGCTTCTCACATGCCTGGGAATGACTGTGTCCCTCAGAGGTTTTTAACACTTTCACTTAATGTCCAGGCAAAGAAACATTAGGGGTCAGGCTGTGTGAAGTCAGAGCGCAGGACTGCCACCCGCTGGTGTGGGGAACCTGAAGAAAGTCTCTTAACTCACTGGCCTCTGTTTTCAATCTACAAAGAGAAAGGAATGACACTTGCCTCATAAAACACAGGTCCTCAACTAGCATGTATTTGTAAGCAACTGATAAGGAATGTAAGAATGTTTTGTTAATCGCAAAACAGATCATTATAAATGAAGGGAACTCTCTAGATATGGAACTAAGAAAATTTTGAAATACTGTCAGCCCTAAATTAGCAACGAAGAGGGAAGTTTGATGGGGAGTGTGTAAGAGCACCGGTTCTCATCATGCAGACATATTGGACTAAAAAATAACTGCACAAAATAGTAAATATTTGATCATTTATCTCCTTTACATTTATTCTTAAAGAGGACATAAAATATATTAGATTTAGGTGTATACAACATGGTGATTTACAGATTATATAATGATCAACACAATAAGTCTTGTTTCAGTCAAGACACCACACAAAGTTATTATAATACTACTAACTCCATTAAAGAATATTTGGTACTTTTTAACCTACAAGAATGGTGTAAAACTTATATCTCTATTTCCTGACAGAATTCTTCGTGTAGCGGTGAATATTTTTAATCTGGAAATGGAAAGCAGATGTTAAATTTACTGGGGAAACTAAAAAAAGCCTTTAACCTCATGTTCAGCACTGTGTTTATGGCACCAAAATGCTCAGCACTATTATAAAAGATCATTTGTGGACTGTTTTGGAGATTTTCTGGCATCTAGTGGTCTCAATGGCCATTTCTAGCTTGACCCTGTGCTTGCAGATGAGGTTCAATGTACAATACTCCACAAATGCCCAGTCAGCACTGGTGTCTTCCATCACTTTGAAGCAGAAAGAACTGATACTTTTGCAGGGACTCACCTTCTAGTGCTGCCAGGGTAATTATTACCATTTGGTTCTGGGTTGGTGGAGAAATTATCCCTACATGCTCATCAAGACCTAAACTCACAGAATTGGGGACTTTGCTTTCCTTGTTCTGCTGCATCTCAGTCCTTAGTAGAGGTCCCAACACTGACTCCATGATCAATAAATCATGGTGAATGACACAGTGAATGCCCTCTTCTTATTTGTAATTTGACTACTTGGGTTTCCAATGTTTCCCTGGAGCCATGCTGGAATAGAGGAGAGATGCATACATCCACAGGTGTGAGAAATAAATATGAAAGTTTTAAAAAATGAATTATTTTCCCAGAATATGATGGTATGAGATGATAATTCTGATCTTCCTTTCAAGGTTCCTGAGATTCCCACACCTTCTTCATCCCCAGCAGACGGAAGAGCAGCATGAGGCCTGAGAACCAGAGCAGCGTGTCCCACTTCCTCCTCCTGGGACTCCCCATCCCACCAGGGCAGCAGGGTGTGTTCTTCACCCTGTTCCTGGGCATGTACCTGACCACGGTGCTGGGCAACCTGCTCATCATCCTGCTCATCAGGCTGGACTCCCGCCTGCACACGCCCATGTACTTCTTCCTCAGCCACTTGGCCTTCTCTGACATTTCTCTCTCCTCTGTCACTGTCCCAAAGATGCTCATGAACATGCACACTCAACATCAATCCATCTCCTATGCTGGATGCTTTTCTCAGTTGTATTTTTACATGCTTTTTGTTGGTCTTGACAATTTCCTTCTGGCTGTGATGGCATATGACAGGTATGTGGCCATCTGTCATCCCCTGCACTATACTACCATCATGAGGGAGGGTCTGTGTGTGCTGCTGGTGGCTGGCTCCTGGATTCTCTCCTCTGCCCATGATTTGCTACACATCTTACTACTGGTCCAAGTGTCCTTTGGTGCCAATAATATCATCGCCCACTTCTTCTGTGACCTCGCTGCGCTCCTGAAGCTGAGCTGCTCAGACATTTCCCTCAATGAGCTGTTCATCTTCACCGAGGGAGCAGTGATTTTCTTCCTGCCTTTTTGTGTAATTTTAGGCTCTTATGTCCATGTAGGAATCATCATCCTGAGGGTGCCCTCCACTAAGAGACTCTCTAAAGCCTTTTCTACCTGTGGCTCCCATCTCTCTGTGGTGTCTTTATACTATGGGACAGCTGCAGGTGTTTACTTTTTCTCCTCATCATGGGGTTCCAAAGACATAATTGCTTCTGTCATGTATACGGTAGTTACCCCCATGTTGAACCCCTTCATCTACAGCCTGAGGAACAGAGATATAAAACAGGCCTTAGAGATGTGTGTCTATAGAGGTAAGTTCTTTAACTGGTAATCACTAAATCATCTGTGGCAGTCATGAGCATAGTGAGATAGAACTTCTATAATTATTGTAATGGTTGACATCTCCATATAACTATAATAGAATATGCATTACGTTGTTATGTAAAAGTGCTGCTAATATTCAACTTGGTTAAATATGCTACTTGGGTTGTTAATAATTCTTTATTCCCTTGTTCATAATCTCTTATAAGACCAATGCAAATTTTCTGGTAAATATATTACACAATTACAATTGTGAGTTTGTAATTTTAGACTATGTTATTGAGGACTCGCTGGTTTATAATCATAATCCATTCCTTTTTTAAAAAAAAAAAAAGGCAAAAGGTGCTTTTACTTTTTTTTATTTTTTTGTTGTTCTTGATTTTTTTTTTTATTGTGTTACATGTATACATATCTTCCCATTGCCCCCCTCCCTCCCAGGCACATCCCAACCCCCCAGTGTCTATGTTCATTGGTTATGCTTATATGCATAGAATTTCTTTTTGAACTGATTATTGTTTGCTGTCTCTAATTGGCTTCAAGCTAATTGTGCACATCTCTTCCAACTCACATTCAATGACATGATATTGTTAGACTTCTATCAGCCATGATAAGAAGAATTACACTATGAAAATTAGCATGTGCTAGAAAGCAAGACTTTATAAATGCATTTTTAAAATGAATTTAACAGCCACATCTAGCAATGGATCCTACTTTAACGCCTTGTCTACTTCTGATATTAGTACAGATATATTATAACGAAATCTACAGACACTAGTATAGCATTGTTAGTAAAGATGCCCCTTTCTCACTGTTAGTGTTTACATAGTATTATTTCCATCACTTTAAGGTTTGATATGTCTTTATATCTGTGAGGAGTCCATCATTAACAGTGTAACGTTGGATTTGCTCTTTTTATGGAAAGCAGCAATTATTATATTGGTGGAGAATTTTATCTATTGATATCCTATAAAAATAAAACCCTAATATGAAAACTGACCAAATGGTGGAGTGACTGGTCGCTTTGATGTGCACTGACCACGAGGGGCCTGATGCTCAGTGCTGGAGCTGCCCCTGGTGCTCAGTGCGCTCCCACAGAGAGAGCACCACTCAGCCAGAAGCCAGGCTCACAGGTGGCGAGTGCAGGGGCAGTGGCAGGAGCCTCTCCCACCTCCACGGCAGGTGCGCAGTAAGGAGCAAGGGGTGCCAGACTGCCAGAGCCCGACTGTGAGAGGGATGTCTGACTTCCTGCTAAAGCAATCCATGTAGGGATGGGGCGTACCTGGGAGGATTGGGCCTAAGCCAGCAGGCAGACATCCCGGAGCGGTCCCAACTATGAGAGTGTGCAGGCAGAGCTGAGGGATCTGCCCACCCCAGTGCCCCAATTTCATGTGCTGGGCCTCAAGTCTAATTTATTCATAATATATCTAAATTTATATTTTTCATATTACTGATTTTTATTTGATACACTACTTCACATTTATTGTCTCTTATCTTCTTTACTTTTGATTAATCAAATGTATTCTTATTCCATTCTCCCTTATTTATGTATCAATCATATATTATTATTATGTTGTTGTTGTTGTTCTTGTAATTCTTTTATGTGCAAGACCACTATATAGAGATTACCTATTAACTGCTCTTTAATTTTTAATTATAGTTAAATATACAAAACTTGAAATTTATCATGTTAGCCATTGGAGTCATACAATTGAGTGGCATTTAAGACACTCAACACCAATATTTCATACTAAGAACAGTAAAGAAAACTCCATGGAACACTAATTAAACTTATTATTTTGCAATTTGGAAAAGTATAATAACAGAGATATTTATGAATTAAAATGGAGAAATAGGATACACTGTTGCATTTTAAAAAGCAATTCGTGGAAGAGCATTTATAGCAGTCTATGTGTCATGTAAAAATGAAGGGGAAGTAAAATATTCATATTTATGCCAATTTAAACATAAAAAAACATAGGCAGTAGTTAAGATCTGGAAACACCTCAAGGGCCCATCATTAGGAATAAAAAATAAGAAAACCCATGGTGCATTTATAAAATGGAATACTACTTGGCAAAAAAAAAGGAAAATCTACTTTTGAGACAGCATGGATGGACCTGGAAATTATTATGCTAAGTGGGAAAAGCTAGTCAGAGAAAGTCAAATACAATAGAATCTAACTTATATGTGTAATCTAATCATCAAAATAATTTAAAAAAATATAAACAGAAACATAGATACATAGAGTAGACTGATAGTTCTCAGAAGGGAGGTGTTAAGGAACGCTGGGAAAAAAAAATGGTGAAGGAATAAAGCAAGAAAAACATATATCACATATAGACATGGAAAACAGTATGGTGAGTGCCAGAGGAAAAGAGGTTGTGGGGAGGAGTTGGGAGAATCAAAGAAGAAGGAAAGAGATATGAGTTTGGGTGGTTATTGCACAATGCGGTATGCAGGTGTTTTATTTGGCTATACACTTGAGATCTATATGGTTTTATTAAAAAATTTCAATAATTGACATTGTATTGAAACGTAAACTGACAGCTGTCAGTGGGGACAGAGTTACTTGTGTCATTTTGATTATGTTGAACTACTTGTGTCGTTTTGCCACTAAAAATAAATAGAAGAGGT
This sequence comes from Lasiurus borealis, assembly GCA_004026805.1. Lineage (NCBI taxonomy): Eukaryota > Metazoa > Chordata > Mammalia > Chiroptera > Vespertilionidae > Lasiurus > Lasiurus borealis. The sequence continues at coordinate 30,897 of PVJN01014424.1, read as the reverse complement.
GATGAATAAAGCAAAATAGAATAAAACAATATAAGTGAACCTAATTATATTCCTATTGCACACTGTAATTACACCAAAGAGGAAATTAAAATAAGTACCCTAAGTAATTCGTGAATCCAGAATTTTGAATACGTACTCTCACATTAAAAAAAAAAATGCCAACTAAGTTTTAAGCTGCACTTAGTGTGTCATCATCAGTGGTGTGAGTCAAGATTCCAAAACAACTCACCATGTATCCAAAGCCTCAGCAAATAAGTAAACATTGAGGAAAAGGGGGTCCCTCTCTCTCTAGGAAGCTATGTACATGAAAAAGGGAAGGCTGGGAAGAACTCTACGATGTCAAACTAGAATTAGAGATATCAATTAGAATTCATGGCTTTAAAATGAAAACTAGAAAAAAAAATAAAAAATAAAAAAAATGAAAACTAGGTTGCAATTTATAGGTCATATATCAACATCTATACTGTTTCCATCTCCCATTCTTCCTGTCCGATTTTAGATGCACCTGCTGTGGATAAACATTCCTTTAAGCTTCTTAGTTTCCAGTTTCTGCTACTTGTGTTTTTTTAATATATATTTCCCAGTAAATTTGTCTAAGATCATTTAGAACACTCATAGGCAATAAGCACAAATAAAGATTCAAAACCAATCCTATCTAATAAAGAAGCAATATGCCAATTGACCATCACTACAACACATAAGAGGGCTGCCTCCATATGGTCAAAGATGGCCACCCCCATGTTGACACAAGATGGCTGCCACAAGATAGCCAGCAGAAGAGGGCAATTGTAGACGATTAGACCAGCAAGGGAGGGAAATTGTGGGCAATCCGGCCAGCAGGGGAGAGCAGGGGAGGGCAACCAGGTCTGCAGGGGACGGCAATTGGGGGTGACCAAGCCTGCAGGAGAGAGCAATTGGGGACCAGGGTTACAGAAAAGGGCAGTTGAGGGGACCAGGCCTGCATGGGAGGGCATTTGTGGGTTACCGAGTCAGCAGAGAAGGGCAGTTTGGGGAATCCAGGCCTACAGGGGAGGACGGTTGGGGATGACTGAGTCAGCAAAAGAGGGCAGTTTGAGGTGACCAGGCCAGCAGGGGAGGGAACTTAGGTGTGACCAGGCCTGCAGAGGAGGAAAGTTGGGGGTGAGCAGGCCTGCAGAGGAAGGCAGTTGGGGGTAATTAGGCCTGCTGGGGAGGACAGTTAGGAATGATGAGGCCAACAGGGGAGCACAGTTAGGGGCAATTCAGCCAGCAGGGGAGGGCAGCTAGGGTTGACCAGGCTGTCAAGGGAGGAAAGGTAGGGATGACCAGGCCTACAGGGGATGAAAATTAGGGACAATCAGGCCTGAAGGTGAGGGCAGTTTGAGGCAACCAGGCCAGCAGAGGAGGACAGTTAGGGGTGACCATGCTGGTAAGGAAGAACAGTTAGGGGTGACCAGACTGGCAGAGGAGGGCAGTTAGGGGCCATTAAGCCAGCAGGAGAGCAGTTAGGCATCAATCAGACTGGCAGAGGAACAGTTAGGGGTTGATCAGGCAGGCAAAAGCTATGAGGAGCAATCAGGCAGGCAGGCAGGGGAGAGGTTGGAAGCTAGCTGTCCTGGATTGTCAGAGGGATGTCTGACTGCTCATTTAGGCCCAATTCCACTGGGATCAGGCCTAAACGGATAGTCAGATATTCTTCAAAGGGTCCCCGATTAGAGAGGGTGCAGACTGGGCTGAGGGATACACACACGCACACACACACACACACACACACAAACACACACACCTGTGCATTAATTTTATGGACTGGGCCTCTAGTAAGAATGATAAAAGATTGTAACTCAGAGAATAAGAACTATGAGTCCATTATGACATAAAAGAATAAATAAAAAATAATGAGTGTTGGAAAAGAGTAATTTTCTTCTTATAGGACAATACAAGTAATAAGTCTAGGACAATACAAGTAACAAATCTAGAAGAAATAATGGAATTATAATATCACAATTTGGCAAAAACATTTGTAATAATTTTGTCATATAATAATCACCAATGGATGTCAAATATAGTGAGTTGAAATTGTAGTAAAGGAAATGTTATATTTGTATAGTATCAAAATATATATACACAAATGATATTTATTAATTAAAAGGTTCTAATAGTAACTTAAAAAAAATAGTAACTTTCCAGTAGATAACCTGGCAGACACCACATTAGCCAATTATAGATTAGGGCAAAAGAATGCTTAGAGAGGGCTAAAAGTGTGCTGTTTGGTTTTCTCTGTGTGTACGTTACCATGAAAACTAATACAATAATAATAAATAAAAATATGTGAATAAACTTCGTGTTTTGCATACTCACAAACTGGAAACCTACTGTTTTCCAACCCAATATGGCATTTTACAATTTTTCTCTATGTTTAAAATCATTTCAAATGTTAAGTTGAAAAATCCTTTTTCCCAGCTGGAATAATGCCCAAGACGAAAGATGGACAGGGCATGACAATGTCCCTTAGGACCCCAGTCCATTTGGCTCTTGGACACACAGCTCCCCAAAGAGTAGTCAGAAATTGGCCAGAAACCTGTGGACCTGGGCTTTGGCTCAGTCTCTTATTAGTAATTAAGTGTTATTTTTGGACTCATTTGTTAGGAGCTGGTTAAGGAAAAGGAAAGTCTGTAGAAACGCCAAGGACCCAGATATTTCTTCTGTGTGTCTGGATGTTAGGTCTCCTGAAGGAAACCTGAGGAGATGGGCGACAGTCTGGAGTAGAAGGTGTCTGACCTCAACAATGACGAGCCCAGGTGAGAGGAGCTGGAAATCTACACTTGGCTATGGGTCTGCTTGTGTGCTAGTGGGTTCATCATGTGTGAGATTCTGTGTCATGAATCTGTGTGTGTGTGTCCAAATGTATTTTATATGCTTGTGTACATGGTATTTAATAGTTCTATGCATAAGTGTGTGCGTGTGTGTGTGTGTGCGTGTGCTATATATCTGACTCCAAGTCCTGTTTTCATACATGTAGAAAAAGTTATCACTTCTTGGTGTGTGGTGAGGGACTCCCGATTCATGCCTGTCATTATAAATACTGGTAGCACAGTTGACAATCTGGGTGAGACTGTTGTCTCTGCTTCTGGACAAGAAGATGCCCAACCTCACCAGGCACCAAGGTCAGCTCAGAGAGGGCTCGCATCTCTGCTCAGCAGCGTGTGTTGGCGCACATGAGAGCTGTGTCTGTGGTGGCACACTCGTGTATGAGAGCTGGAAGGGTGCATTGGATGTTATTGCTGGTTCAATGACTGCCTGTAACTGAATAGGCTTAACTGCACCAAGTAGACACCTGACCCCTAGAAGAGGGAAAGCCTGCCTTTCAATAATAGGAGGGTGTGTGCTACTTGTTGTAGTGAGTGTATAGCTGGGTGTGCATTTGTGCTTCTAGTGTGTGTTTCTTGTGAGATATTTTTAAAAGTATTTTTATTGAAGGGAGAGACAAACATAGAAACATATGTTGCATGTTTGATGAGACAGAATTCCTGATAAGCTGTCTCCTTAACACCTCCCAAGGGATTGAACCCACAGACCAGTAATGTACCCTGATTAGAATCAAACATTGACCTCCTCGTAGATAGGTCAAAACTCAACCACTGAGGTACACCAGCCTGACGCTTGTAAGATTTTCTAATTGTTTGTGGTCTTGTGTGCTTTTGGTGATATGTGTATGGTACTTGAGTTATGTATATGTGGTGAATTGAGTGTTCACCAGATTACTCCATGAGTCAGGTGTATTAGTATTTTCGTGGGTGAGTGGTCCATCATTGTATGTCGTGTTTGTCGCTCTTAGTTGTTACTTAGGATATTTATATATGTAGACAAGTGTTTTTGAGCTGAACAACATATTGACTATTCTTTCCTGAGGACAGGAATGTGATCACATGTGACTGTAACCATCAACACAGCAGTGAGTGTGTGTGTGTGTGTGTGTGTGTGTGTGTGTGTGTGTGTGTGTCAAAACTCAAGTAGGTCCTTACCTGTCCTGGCACCATTAGCTGAGATAGCCACACTCTAAGCAACTCCTGGTCTCCTGAAACAAATCTGTTCTCATTTGCATGTACCAGAGTGTGAGAGGCCCTCAGATTTTGAAGCCTCTCCTTTACATTTTCGTTTCTTTTTAAAAAGTTTTTTTTCTTGTTGTTTCTTTTATTTACCTTTCTTCATTACTTTTTTATTTTACACATATTAGTACATAGATCTCCTTTTTTCCATTTGAACTTCCCCCAGCCTCCTTTACCCCCTGTTGGATGCCCTCATTCCACCCCTTCCAGTGTTTTGTGTCCACTTGTCGTGCTTATATGCATGCATACAAATCCTTGAAACAACCTAAAAAAATATCCTTTAGGCATCAGGCTGTGTGAAGTTATTGGGCAGAATCATCACCAAATAGTGGAGAGACCCTAGGAAAGTTCCTTAAATTTTTGGTCTTAATTTCCCCATCTATAAAATGAAAGGAATTATACTTCTATTGTGAATCTTACAAAAGCTCTCAGTAAAAAGTTATTGTGCAAAATCAAGTTATTTGAAATTTTGTCAGTTGGCAGTTATATAAATATAAAGGAATGAAATTATCTAATAAGAGGTTTCAGAATTCTGGACAACTTTGAGTCCTCCTCACAGCTCTAATATAGCACACTGTACTGGCCTCCCCTAAGCAAGAAAAAGGATGTTTTCCTATGTAAGTTAAGAGCAGGGTTCTGATCACAAACATATATTAGATGGAACCTCGTGAAGTACCTAATACTTGGTGCACAGATTTCTGCACCCACAGCAGAACATGGAATCACATGGCCCAACAAGGAATTGGGCTCCATCCTGCTTCTGGGGTGCAATACCAAAGAACTTCCACTGCCAAATCATCACAGCTCAGCATCTCCTGTGTAAAGCGTCATGTGTGTCATATGTACTGGCTGGTCAGATGGTTATTTAGCCCAGTGATCAGCAAACACATTAGTCAACAGAGCCAAATATCAAAAGTACAACAATTAAAATTTCCTTTCAGAGCAGAAAACTGACTGCTGCACATGGGCCATCAACTTTCCATTGCACTGTGTATGCGCACCCACACATGGTATTTTGTGGAAGAGCCACACTCAAAGGGCCAAAGAGCCCCATGTGGCTCACATGCTGCAGTTTGCCGAACACTGACTTAGCCTTTATATATATATGATAATACAAATTTTATACATATTATTACATACATTATACATATAGATATACACACATGTGTGTGTCCATCTATTCCCTACTGCATTGCTTGCACCTAGAGAATTTATATCATTTATGTTTCTATTTTTTAAAATCTAAAAAAGGTTAAAGAATACAAATTATTAGTGCAGTTGTGGCAAGGTTTTAAAATCTGGGAATGTACAGTTGACATGAGGATTTCCATAGGAAATGTAGGTAGGTCCTTAGGCCAATACCCAAACGTGGTACTAAATGTTCAACCATATTATGAAAGATAGTATGTGGACTAGTTTGATTTTGGAGCTATTCTGGTATCAAGTGGTTTTAAATGGCCCCCTATTTGAGAGTGTCCCTGAGTTTACAGCTGTGGATCACTGAGACCTGGCAGATTCATGAGAGGAGTGTAAAAATGCTCCAAGAATCCCAACTCAGCCCTGGAGACTCACATTATTTTTTCCCCTTTTCTTGTGTTACATGTATACATATCTCCCCATTCCCCCCATCCCATGCATAGCCTAAACCCACGTGTCTGGTATTCCTTGGTTATGCTTATATGCATGCATACAAGTCCTTGGTTGATCTCTCATCTACCCCACCTCTCCTTAACCTTCCTACTGTAACTTGAGAGTTTGTTTGATGCTTCACTGCCTCAGTATCTACCTTTTGTTCATCAGTTTATAATGTTCTTTATTATCCACAAATGAGTGAGATCATGTGATGCTTCTCCCTCATTGACTGGCTTATTTCACTAAGCATAAGGCTCTCCAGTTCCATCCAGGTTGCTGCAAATGGTAAGAATTCCTTCTTTTCGTGGCAGCATAGAATTCCATTGTGTAGTACCATTGTTTTTTGATCTTCTCATCTGCTGACGAGCACCTTGGCTGTTTCAAAATTGTAGCTATTGTAAATTGTGCTGTTATGAACATAGCGGTGGATAAATCCTTTCTGATTGGTGTTGGTATTTTCTTAGAATATATTCCTAAGAGTGGTAATGCTGGGTCAAATGGGAGCTCCATTTCTAGTTTTTTGAGGAAACTCCATACTGCTCTCCACAGTGGCTGCACCAGTCTACATTCCCACCAACATTGCACAAGGGTTCCTTTTTCTCCACATCCTCACCAACACTTGTCCTTTGTGGATTTGTTGATGATTGCCATTCTGACCGGTGTAAGATGGTATCACATTGTTGTTTTGATTTGCATCTTTTAATGATTAGTGACTTTGAACATGTTTTCATGTGTCTCTTGGCCTTCCTTCTGTCGTCTTTTGAAAAGGTTCTTTTTAGGTCCATTGCCCATTTTTTTATTGGATCGTTTATCCTACTTTTATTAACTTGTATAAGTTGGCTGTAGATGTTGGAGATTAAACCTTTTTCAGTGATAACATTTGCAAATATGTTTTCTCATACAGGGGTCTTTCTTGTTGTTTTGTTGATGGTTCCTTTGCTGTGCAAAAGCTTTTTATTTTGATGTAGTCCCACTTGTTTATTTTTTCTTCAGCTTCCATTGCCTTTGGAGCAGTATCAGTGAAGAAGTTCTTTTGGCATATGTCTGAGATTGTGTTGCCTGTGGATTCCTCTAGTATTTTTATGGTTTCCCTTCTAATGTTTAAGTCCTGTATCCATTTGGAGTTTATTTTTGTATTTGGTGTAAGTTGGTGGTCCAGTTTCATTTTTTTGCCTGTATCTGTCCAATTTTCCCAACACCATTTATTGAAGAGGCTATCTTGGCTCCATTGTATGCTCATGCCTCCTTTGTCAATATTAATTGAGCATAGTGGTTTGGGTGGATATCTGGATTCTCTATTCTATTCCATTGTTCTATATGTTTGTTCTTGTGCCAGTGCCAGGCTGTTTTGAGAACAGTTGCTTTGTAATATTGCTTATATGCATGCATACAAGTCCTTGGTATTGAGGTCCCACTTACTTTATTCTTATTTCTCAGAATTGCTGTGGCTACTCGCAGTCTTTTTTTTGTTCCAGATGAATCTTTAAGAATTCTTTCTAGGTCTATGAAATACATCGTTGGTATTTTAATGGGTAGTGCATTGAATCTATAGATTGCTTTGGATAGTATGGACATTTTAATGATGTTGATTCTTCCAATCCATGAGCATGGTATGCTCTTCCATCTGTTTACATCTTCCTCTATCTCTTTTTCGGTGTCCTGTAGTTTTTTACATATAGGTCTTTTACCTCCTTAGTTAGGTTTATTCCTAGGTATCTTAATTTTTTGGTGTGATGGTAAATGGGATTGCTTTTTTAGTCTCTCTTTCTGTAATTTCACTACTAGTGTATAGAAATGCCACAGACTTCTTGGCATTAATTTTGTATCCTGCTACATTGGCGAATTCATTTCTTAAGTCAATTAGTTTTGGAATGGAGTCCTTTGGGTTTTTTATGTACAGTATCATGTCATCTGAAAATAAGGACAGCTTTACTTCTTCTTTTCCAATTTGGATGCCTTTTATTTCTTCTTCTTGTCTAATTGCAGTGGCTAATACTTCCAGTACTATGTCGAACAGGAGAGGTGAGAGTGGGCATCCCTGTCTTGTTCCTGTTCTTAGGGGAAATGGTTTTAGTTTTTGCCCATTGAGTATGATGTTAGCTGTGGGTTTATCGTATACGGCTTTTATGATGTTGAGGTATGATCCTTCTATTCCCACTTTGCTGAGAGTTTTTATCAAGAAAGGGTGTTGAATTTTGTCAAATGCTTTTTCTGCATCAATTGATATGACTATGTGATTTTTATCTCTCAATTTGTTTATGTGATGTATCACATTTATTGATTTGCCGATATTGTACTATCCTTGCATTCTTGGGATGAATCCTACTTGGTCATGGTGTATGATCTTTCTGATGTGCTTCTGGATCCGATTTGCTAGAATTTTGTTGAGGATTTTGGCATCTATGTTCATGAGAGATATTGGCCTATAATTTTCTTTAATAGTGTTGTCTTTATCTGGTTTTGGTATTAGGGTGATAATGTCTTCATAGAAGGTGTTTGGAAGTGTTCCTTCTTCTTGAATGTTTTTGAATAGTCTGAGGAGGATAGGTTTTAATTCTTCTTTGAATGTTTGATAAAACTCTCCTGTGTAGCCATCTAGTCCCGGGCTTTTGTTTGCTGGAAGCTTTTTGATGACGGCTTCAATTTCTTCCATAATTATTGGACTATTGAGCTGTTTAGATTCTTCCTGATTGAGATTTGGAAGGTTATATTTTTCTAGGAATATGTCCATTTCTTGCAGGTTGTCCAATTTGTTGGATAGAGTTGTTCATAGTATTTTTTAACAATCCTTTGTATTTCCACAGGGTCTGTTGTTATTTCTCTTCTTTCATTTCTGATTTTTTTTATTTGGGTCTTCTCTCTTTGCTTCTTGGTGAGCCTGGCTAGAAGTCCATCAATCTTGTTTATCCTTTCAAAGAACCAGTTCTTGGTTTTGTTGATCTTTTGAATTGTTTCTTTGGTCTCCATGTTGCTTATCTCCACTCTGATCTTTACTATTTCCTTCTTTTTGCTTATACTGGGCTTTTCTTGCTACTCTCTTTCTAGCTCTTTGAGTTGTAGGGTTAGGAAATTTATTAACATTGTTTCCTGTTTGTTGCAGTAGGCTTGTAGGGCTATGAACTTCCCTCTTAAGACTGCTTTCACTGTGTCCCATACATTTTGTATTGTTGTGTTGTCATTGTCATTTGTTGCCATGATGTTTTTTATTTCTTCCTTGATCTCTTTGATTACCAGTCATTGTTTAATAGCATGCTGTTTAGTCTCCATGTGTTTGATTTCTTTCTATTTTTTTTATAGTTGATTTACAGTTTTATGCCACTGTGGTCTGAGAAAATGCTTGATATGATTTTTATCTTCTTGAATTTGAAGAGACTTTTCTTATGACCCAACATATGATCTATCTTTGAAAATGACCCATGTGCATTGGAGAAGAATGGATATTTTGTTCTGAAGATGTCAATTAATTTCATCTGATCTAGTGAGTCATTTAGGATTGATGTTTCTTTGCTGATTTTTTGTTTAGATGATTTGTCCAGTGGTGACAGTGGGATATTAAATTTTCTTACTATGATTGTATTGCTGTCAGTCTCTCCCTGAATATTCTCCAGGAGGTTTTTTTATGTATTTAGGTACTCCTACATTGGGTGCTAATATGTTTACCAGAGTTATTTCTTCTTGTTGGATTGTTCCCTTTAGTATTATGAAATGGCCTTCTTTATCTCTTCTTATGTCCTTCACTTTGATATCTAATTTGTCAGATATAAGTATTGCAACCCCAGCTTTTCTATTTGCCTGAAATACTATCTTCCATCCCTTCACCTTCAATCTGTGTGCATCTCTTTTCCTGAGGTGGGTTTCTTGTAGACAGTAGATATATGGATCATGTTTTCTAATCCAATCAGTTACCCTATGTCTTTTTATTTTAATATATTTTAATGATTTTTCACAGAGAAGAAGGGAGAGTTATAGAAAATCAGAAACATCAATGAGAGAGAGACATTAATCAGCAGCCTCCTGCACACCCCACACTGGAGATGTGCCCGCAAGCAAGGTACATACCCCCATCCGGAATCAAACCCAGGACCTTTCAGTCCGCAGGCTGACTCTATCCACTGAGCCAAACCGGTCTCGGCTACCCTATGTCTTTTGATTGGAGCATTTAATCCGTTTACATTTAAAGTTATCATTGATAGGTACTTATCTGTTGCCATTTTTAGTCTTTACCCCTGAGTTCCTTCTTTGCTTCCTATTTCTTTTTATTACATCAGACCCTTTAACATTTCTTGCATTGCTGGTTTGGTGGTAATATATTACTTTAGTCCTTTATTGTCTCTGAAGTTTCGGATTTCACCTACAATTTTGATTAAAAGCATTGCAGGGTACAGTATTCTTGGCTTCAGAACATTTCTTTGCATGACTTTGTATATTTCATTCCATTCCCTTCTGGCCTGATGAGTTTCTGTTGAGAAATCAGGTGCTAGTCTTATGAGGGTTCCTTTGTAGATAACTTTCTGTTTCTCTCTGGCCACTTTTAAGATTTTTACTTTCTCATTGGTGTTTGCCAATTTAATTATAATGTGCATTGGTATTGGTTTTGGGGGGTTCATTTTGCTTCTGACTCTGTGAGCTTCTTGGATTTGTATGGGTTTTTTCTTTTCTATACTAGGGAAGATTTTTGTCATTATTTCTTCAAACAGGTTTTCTATTCCTTGCTCAGTTTCCACTCTTTCTGGAACCCCACTTATGCAGATGTTATTTTGTTTCCTGTTATCCCAAAGTTCCCTTAGGCTGTCATCTTGCTTTTTGATTTTTTTTTCTAGAAGCTGCTGTACTTGGGTATATTTTTCTAACTTGTCTTCTAGCTCACTGATGCATCCTCTGCTTCTTTTAGTCCACTTTAGATGCTTTCTATTGAGTTCTTTATAGCATTGATGTCATTTTTCATTTCTTCTTGATTATTCTGCATTTCTTCCTGCTTCTTCTTCATTTCCTCTTGGCTCTTACTCACATTGTCGATTTTGTCTTCCATTATTTTCATCACCTTATGATCACTTCTCTGAACTCTTTCTATGGCAGGTTTATTTCTACTTCTATTTCGTTTACTTCCTTTTCTGATGATACCTGCCTTTCTGTCATATGCAGGCTGTTTCTTCGTCTGCCCATGGTCTTTCTACTCCGGGTGTCTGGTTATAAAGTTTTTTTCATATTTGATTCAAAGGCTCAAACTACAACACGACCAGGAACAACACACAAGGTACTTTCTGTGTGCTGGGTGGAGCTCCTCTGAGTCCGTGTGTCTGCGCCGACTGGAGAGTGGTGTTCTGAGCCCCAGCTGTTCAGTGGGTGCTGCAGCTGTGAAACTCACATTATGTTAAGGCACTAACAAAGGATACCAGTTCCAGGGCTCAATTTCTGTTTCTGCCACAGTGAATTATTATGTTTTGGCTCTAGGCTTGTGTAGAGCCTCTGTCCTCGTGAAAGTCTATTTCACAGAAGTGGGCAGCTTGCTTTTCTTCTTCACTGCTGCATCTCAGTTTTCAGAAGAGGTCCTGACACAGACATGAGGCTTAAAAGAATGGTTAAATGAAACGAAGAACACGCTCTTGCAAATGCTGATTACTTTCAGGTTCAAAGTTTTCATGGAGTCGGACTGGGAAAGAGGAGAGATGCATACATCCACAGGTGTGAGAAATAAATATGAAAGTTTAATAAATGAATTGTTTTCCCACAGAATGATAATATGACATGTGATGGCTCTGCTCATCCTTTCTAGGTTCTTGAGATTCCTGCAATTTCTTTATCCCCCCCAGACAGAAGACCAACATGAAGCCTGAGAACCAGAGCAGCGTGTACCACTTCCTCCTCCAGGGGCTCCCCATCCCACCAGGGCAGCAGGGCGTGTTCTTCGCCCTGTTCCTGGGCATGTACCTGACCACGGTGCTGGGCAACGTGCTCATCATCCTGCTCATCAGGCTGGACTCTCGCCTGCACACGCCCATGTACTTCTTCCTCAGCCACCTGGCCTTCTCTGACATTTCTCTCTCCTCTGTCACTGTGCCTAAGATGCTCATGAACATGCAGACTGGGCAAAAATCCATCTCCTATGTGGGATGTATTATGCAGTTCTATTTTTTCATGCATTTTGCTGGTCTTGACAATTTTCTTCTGGCTGTGATGGCATATGACAGGTATGTGGCCATCTGTCATCCTCTGCTCTACACCGCCATCATGAGGGAGGGGCTGTGTGTGCTGCTGGTGGCTGGCTCCTGGATTCTCTCCTGTGTCCATGATCTGTTGCACACTTTCCTAATTGTCCAACTGTCCTTCGGTGCCAATAATATCATTTCTCATTTCTTCTGTGATCTCGCTGCACTCCTGAAGCTGAGCTGCTCAGACATTTCCCTCAATGAGCTGGTCCTATTCACCGAGGGAGGATTGGTTTTCTTCCTGCCTTTTGGTGTAATTTTGGGCTCCTATATCCGTATCGGGAACATCATCCTGAGGGTGCCCTCCACTAAGAGACTCTCTAAAGCCTTTTCTACCTGTGGCTCCCATCTCTCTGTGGTGCTTTTATACTATGGGACAGCTGCAGGTGTTTACTTTTTCTCCTCATCATGGGGTTCCAAAGACATAATTGCTTCTGTCATGTATACGGTAGTTACCCCCATGCTGAACCCCTTCATCTACAGCCTGAGGAACAGAGATATAAAACAGGCCTTAGAGATGTGTGTCTATAGAGGTATGTTCTTTAACTGGTAATCACTAAATCATCTGTGGCAGTCATGAGCACAAAGAGATAGATCTTCTATAATTATTGTACTGGTCGACATCTCCATAAAACTGTAATAGAATATGCATTCCGTTGTTACGTACAAGTGCTGCTAATATTCAACTTGGTCAAATTTGCTACTTGGGTTGTTAATAATTCTTTATTCCCTTGTTAATAATCTCTCATAATACATATGCAAAATTTTGTAACATATCTTACACAATTATAATTGTGAGTATGTAATTTTAGACTATGTTATTGAGGACTCACTGGTTTATCATCATGATCCATTCTTGATGAACTGTTTTTGAACTGATTATTGTTTGCTGTCTCTAATTGGCTTCAAGCTGATTGTGCACATCTCTTCCACCTCACATTCAATGACATGATATTGTTAGACTTCGGTCAGCCATGATAAGAAGAATTACACTATGAAAATTAGCATGTGCTACAAAGCAAGACTTTATAAATGCATTTTTTAAATGAATTTAACAGCCACATCTAGCAATGGATCCTACCTTAACGCCTTGTCTACTTCTGATATTAGTACAGATATATTATAATGAAATCTACAGACACTAGGATAACATTGGTAATAAAGATGCCCCTTTCTCATTGTTAGTGTTTACATAGTATTATTTCCATCACTTTAAAGTTTGATATGTCTTTATATCTGTGAGGAGTCCATCATTAACAGTGTAAAGTTGGATTTGCTCTTTTTATGGAAAGCAGCAATTATTATATTGGTGGAGAATTTTATCTATTGATATCCTATAAAAATAAAACCCTAATATGAAAACTGACCAAATGGTGGAGTGACTGGTCGCTTTGATGTGCACTGACCACGAGGGGCCTGATGCGCAATGCTGGAGCTGCCTCCTGGTGCTCAGTGCGCTCCCACGGAGAGAGCACCACTCAGCCAGAAGCCAGGCTCACAGGTGGCGAGTGCAGGGGCAGTGGCAGGAGCCTCTCCCACCTCCACTGCAGGTGCGCAGTAAGGAGCAAAGGGGTGCCAGACTGCAATAGCCCGACTGCGAGAGGGATGTCTGATTCTGGTTAAACCTATCCATTCAGGGATCGGGCGTACCCGGGAGGATTGGGCCTAAGCCAGCAGGCAGACATCCCGGAGGGGGACCAACTATGAGAGAATGCAGGCAGAGCTGAGGAATCTGCCCACTCCAGTGCCCAAATTTCATGTGCTGGGCCTCTAGTCTAATATAATCATAATATATCTAAATTTATATTTTTCATATTACTGATTTTTATTTGATACACCTACTTCACATTTATTGTCTCATCTTCTTTCCTTTTTATTAATCAAATGTATTCTTATTCCATTCCCCCTTATTTATGTATTGATCATATATTATTATGTTGCTGTTATTGTAATTATTTATGTGCAAGACCACTATATAAAGAGTACCTATTATCTGCTCTTTAATTTCTAATTATAGTTTAATATATAAAACATAAAATTTATCATGTTAGCCATTGGAGGCATACAACTGGGTAGCATTTAAGACACTTACCACCAATATTTCATACTAGGATCAGTAAAGAAAACTCTATGTAACACTAATGAAACTTACTATTGTGTAACTGGGGAAAATATAAAAACAGAAATATATAGGAATCGAAATGTAGAAATAGGATACACTGTTGTATTTTTAAAAGCAATGCATGGGAGAGCATTTATAGCATGCTACATGTCACGTAAAAATGAAGGGGAAGTAAAATATTCATATATATGCCAATTTAAACATTAAAAAAACACAGGCAGTAGTTAAGATCTGGAAACACCTCAAGGGCCCATCATTAGGAATAAAAAATAAAAAACCCACGGTACATTTATAAAATGGAATACTACTTGGCCAAAAAAAGGAAAATCTCCTTTGGAGACAGCATGGATGGACCTGGAAATTATTATGCTAAGTGGGAAAACTAGTCAGAGAAAGACAAATACAATAGAATCTCACTTATATGTGTAATCTAATCATCAAAATAATTTTTAAAAAATAAAAACAGATAGAGAATCCAAGATGGCGGCATAGGTTCACACCTACACTGCTGCCTCGCACAACAATTTCAAAACTACAACTAAAAGACAAAACGGACATCATCCAGAACCACAGAAAAGCTGGCTGAGTGGAAGTTCTACAGCTAGAAGGAAAGAGAGGGGCTCACAGAAACCCAGAGGAGCTGTAAAAAGCTGAGGTACGGAGATGCGCGTGCTGAGAAAGCAGGTGCCGAAGTACCTGGCTGGCTTTCTCTGGTGGGAGGGAAACGGAGACTCCCAATGGCATTGAATCCCTTCTCTTACGACACTAAACCCCAGATACAGCTGAAACTCATACGGGGGGAGTTTGGACTGTGAAAGGGGAGAGGTGCATGGAAATTTAGGGGAGTCGCAAAAGATAGGAGGTCTGGTGGGAGCGTGCATGGCACTGCACAGAGACAGGTGGGCGGAGACAGACCCTCCCAACTGGGCCACTTCTGAGTCGACTAAGCCCCTGTTTCAGACGAAACCCTGGAGACCTAGACTCCTGTGGTCCTGGTGTGCAGGGGAGCTGGAAAGGCAGCAGTTAGAGGCAGTGCGGGTGGGTGCACGCACGCGTGCCCACAAGGATCGCTCCAGCGATTACCCAGTCACGTGAGACTCAGGGGCCGTGGAGGGTGAGGCCGACTGGAAGGCAAGGTGGTCCCTTAAGCCCTGAGATTCCACCCATCCCAAGCTCAACAGAGGCTTCTTTGGTTTTGCAAGTCTGATATCATAAGGCTGAATTCAACACAGACGTTCTCCCAGCATAGTGAAAATGCTGAGACAAGGTACGGAATAACAAACAAAAGAAATGGAGGGAAAAAAAGACTGGATATAGAGATCAAAACCACACTTATAAGGTTTTTCAAGAATATGCTAGAGAAGTTGGATAAAGTTAGCGAGAGCCTAGAGGAGATGAAAAACGACCAACTAGAGATGCAAAAGATACAACTAGAGATGTAAAAGGTCCAACTAGAGATGAAAAAGGACCAACTAGAAATTAAACATACACTGACTGAAACAAATATATTACACAGAGTCCTAACAGCAGACTAGAGGAAGGCAAGAATCAAGTCAAAAATTTGAAATATAAAGAAGCAAAAAACACTCAACTGGAAAAGCAAGGAGAGAAAAGAATACAAAAATGTGAAGATAATGTAAGGAGCCTCTGGGACAGCTTCAAGCGTACCAACATCAGAATTGTGGGAGTGCCAGAAGAGAGAGAACTAGATACTAAAAACCTATTTAAAGAAATAATGACTGAAAACTTCCCACATCTGGTAAAAGAAATAGACTTACAAGACCAGGAAGCACACAAAACCCCATATAAAAGGAATCCAAAGAGGACTACATCAAGACACATCATAATTAAAATACCAAGAGCGAAAGACAAAGAGAGAATATTAAAAGCAGCAAGAGAAAAACAGTTCATTACCGACAAGAGAGCACCCATACGACTGTCAGCTAATTTCTCAACAGAAACAATGCAGACCAGACGGGAGTGGCAAGAAATATTCAATGTGATGAATAGCAAGAACCTACAACCAAGAATAATCTATCCAGCAAAGCTATCATTCAGAATTGAAGGACAGATAAAGAGCTTCACAGAGAAGAAAAAGCTAAAGGAGTTCATCAACTCCAAACCAGTATTATATGAATGCTGAAAGGTACTCTTTTAGAAGAGGAAGAAGAAAAAGGTAAAAGACAAAAAAATTATGAACAAGAAATACATATCTATCAACAAGTGAATCTAAAAATTAAGTGAATTAAAAATTTGATCAACAGAATAAACTGGTGAATATAATAGAATCAGGAGCACAGAAAGGGAGTGGACTGATAATTCTCAGGGGGAAAGAGGTGAGGGATGTACAAGGAGAGACTGGACAAACATCTTATACCTATGGATGAGATCAATGGGAGGGAGGGAAGGATGTGAGCTGGGTGGAGGGGTGCTATGGAGGGGAAAAAAAGAGAAACAAATGTAATAATCTGAATAATAAAAATTTAATTTAAAAAATAAAAATAAAAAGAGAAGCATAGAGTAGACTTATAGTTCTTAAAAGGGAGGTGTTAAGGACAGCTGGGCAAAAAAAAAATGGGAAGGAATAAAGCAATAAAAAAATATATATCACATATAGACATGGAAAACATTATGGTGAGTGCCAGAGGAAAAGAGGTTGTGGGGAGGAGGTGGAAGTGAACAAAGGGAGGATAAAAGGAGAAGGAAAGAGATATGAGTTTTGGTGGTTATTGCACAATGCGGTATGCAGGTGTTTTATTTGGCTGTACATTTGATATCTGTATGGTTTTATTAAACTATTTCAATAATTGACATTGTATTGAAATGTAAACTGACAGCTGTCAGTGGGGACAGAATTACTTGTGTCATTTTGATTATGTTGAACTACTTGTGTCCTTTTGCCTCCAAAACTAAATAGAAGAGGTATAAGTGAACCTAATTATATTCCTATTGCACACTGTAATTACACCAAAGAAGAAATTAAAATAAGTACCCTAAGTAATTCTTGAACCCAGAATTTTTACTACATACTCTTACAATTTAAAAAAAAAATTGCCAACAAAGTTTTAAGCTGCACTTAGTGTGTCATCAACAGTGGTGTGAGTCAAGATTCCAAAACAACTCACCATGTATCCAAAGCCTCAGCAAATAAGTAAACATTGGGGAAAAGGGGGTCCCTCTCTCTCTAGGAAGCTATGTACATGGAAAAGGGAAGGCTGGGAAGAACTCTACGATGTCAAACTAGAACTGGAGATATCAATTAGAATTCATGGCTTTAAAATGAAAACTAGGTTGCAATTTATAGATCATATATCAACATCTATGCTGTTGCCATCTCCCATTCTTTCTGTCCCATTTTGGATGCACCTGCTGTGGATGAACATTCCTTTCGCTTCTTAGTTTCCAGTTTCGGCTTCTTGTGTGTTTTTAATATATATTTCCCAGTAAACCTGTCTGAGATCGTTTAGATTACTCATAGGCAATAAGCACAAATAAAGATTCAAAACCAATCCTATCTAATAAAGAACAATATGAAAATTGACTGTCACTGCAACACAGAAGATGGCTGCCTCATATGGTCTAAGATGGCCACTCCCATGTGGACATAAGATGGCTGCCACAAGATGGCCAGCAGAAGAGGGCAATTGTAGACGATTAGACCAGCAAGGGAGGGAAATTGTGGGCAATCCGGCCAGCAGGGGAGGGCAGTTGGGGGCAACCAGGTCTGCAGGGGAGGACAGTTGGGGGACCAGGGTTGTAGGAAAGGGCTGTTGAGGGGACCAGACCTGCATGGGAGGGCAGCTGGGGGTGACCGAGTCAGCAGAGGAGGGCAGTTTGGGATGACCGGGTCTACAGGGGAGGACAGTTGAGGGGACCAGGCCTGCAGGGGAAGGCAAGTTCGGGATGACTAAGTAAGCAGAAGAGGGCAGTTTCAGGTGACCAGACCTTCAGGGGAGGACAGCTGGGGTGACTCAGTTCTACAGGGTAGTACATTGAGGGGGACCAGCCCTGCAGGAGAAGGCAATTAGGGGCAAGAGGGCCTACAGGGGAGGGCAGTTGGGAGTGACCAGGCTTGCAGGAGAGGACAGTTGGAAGGGACAAAGCCTGCAGGGAGGGTAGTTTGGGGTGGCCAAGCCTGCAGGGAAAGGCAGTTGTGGGGTGAGGGGACTAGGCCTGCAGAGAAGGGCAGTTGGGAGGCAACCAGGTTATCAGGGGAGGGCACTTAAGTGTGACCAGGCCTGCAGAGGAGGAAAGCTGCGGGTGACCAGGCCTGCAGAGGAGGGCAGTTGGGGGTACTTAGGCCTTCACGGGAGGACAGTTTGGAATGATCAGGCTAACAGGGGAGCACAGTTAGGGGCAATTGGGCCAGCAGGGTAGGGCAGTTACAGGTGACCAGGATATCAAGGGAGGAATGTTAGGGGTGACCGGGCCTGCTGGGGAGGGCAGTTGGGGGCAAACAGACCTATAGGAGAGGAAAATTAGGAACTTTCAGGTCTGAAGGTGAGGGCAGTTTGAGGCAACCAGGCCAGAAGGGGAGGGAAGTTGGGGTGACCATGCTGGCAAGGGAGAACAGTTAGGGGTGACCGGCTGGCAGAGGAGGGCAGTTAGGGGCAATTGAGCCATCAGGAGAGCAGTTAGGAATCAATCAGACTGGCAGAGGAATAGTTAGGGGGTGATCAGGCAGGCAAAAGCGATGAGGAGCAATCAGGCAGGCAGGCAGGGGAGCGGTTGGAAGCTAGCTGTCCTGGATTGTCAGAGGGATGTCTGACTGCCCATTTAGGCCCAATTCCACTGGGATCAAGCCTAAAAGGGCAGTCAGACATTCTCCAAAGGGTCCCTGATTGGAGAGGGTATACACTGAGCTGAGGGACACACACACACACAAGCACAAACGCCTGTGCATTAATTTCATGCACTGGGCCTCTAGTAAGAATGATAAAAGATTGTAACTCAGAGAATAAGAACTATGAGTCCATTATGACATAAAAGAATAAATAAAAAATAATGAGTGTTGAAAAAGAGTAATTTTCTTCTTATAGGACAATACAAGTAATAAGCCTAGCACAATACAAGTAATAAATCTAGAAGAAATAATGTAATTATAATATCTCAATTTGGCAACAACATTTGTAATAATTTTCTCATGTAAGAATCACCAATGAATGTCAAATAGAGGGAGTTAAAATTGTAGTAAAGGAAATGTTATATCTGTATAGTATCAAAATATCTACACAAATGATATCTATTAATTGCAAGGTTAGAATAGTAACTTTAAAAAATAGTAACTTTCCAGTAGATAACCTGGCAGACACTATATTAACCAATAATAGGTTGGGGCAAAGGAATGCTTAGAGAGCTGAAAGTGTGCTGTTTGGGTTTTTTTCTGTGTGCACGTTACCATGAAAACTAATACAATAATAATAAATAATAATATGTGAACAAACTTTGTGTTTTGCATACTCACAAACTGGAAACCTACTTTTTTCCAACCCAATATGGCATTTTACAATTTTTCTCTATGTTTAAAATCATTTCAAATGTTAAGTTGAAAAATCCTTTTTCCCAGCTGGAATAATGCCCAAGACGAAAGATGGACAGGGCATGACAATGTCCCCTAGGATTCCAGTCCCTTTGGCTCTTGAACACACAGCTCCCCAAAGAGTAGTCAGAAATTGGCCAGAAACCTGTGGACCTGGGCTTTGGCACAGTCTCTTATTAGTAATTAAGTGTTATTTTTGGACGCATTTGTTAGGAGCTGGTTAAGGAAAAGGAAAGTCTATATAAGTGCCAAGGACCCAGATATTTCTTTTGTGTGTCTAGATGTTAGGTCTCCTGAAGAACTCCTGAGGAGATGGGCGACAGTCTGGAGTAGAAGGTGTCTGACCTCAACAATGACGAGCCCAGGTGAGAGGAGCTGGAAATCTGCCCTTGGCTATGGGTCGCTCTGCTTGTGTGCTAGTGGGTTCCTGTGTCCATGAATCTGTGTGTGGGGGGTGTACATGTATTGTATATGCTTGTGTACTTGGTATTTAATAGTTCCATGTGTAAGTATGTATGTATGGGCGCGCCATATATCTGACTCCAAGTCCTGTTTGCATGTAGAAAAAGGTATCACTTCTTGGTGTGTGGTGAGGGACTCCTGATACATGCCTGTCATTATAAACACTGGCATCACAACTGAGAATCAGGGTGTCTCTGCTTCTGGACAAGAAGATACCCAACCTCACCAGGCACTAAGATTACCTGAGAGAGGGCTTGCATCTCTGCTCAGCAGCGTGTGTTGGCGCACATGGGAGCTGTGTCTGTGGTGGCACACTCGTGTGTGTAAGTTGGAAGGTTGCATTGCATGTGATTGCTGGTTTAATGACTGTCTGTAACTGAATAGGCTTAACTGCACCAAGTAGACACCTGACCCCTAGAAGAGGTAAAGCCTGCCTTTCAATAATAGGAGGGTGTGTGCTACTTGCTGTAGTGAGTGTATAGCTGGGTGTGCATATGTGGTTGTGGTGTGTTTCTTATGAGATTTTTTACAAAAGTATTTTTATTGAAGGGAGAGAAAGACATAGAAACATATGTTCCATGTTTGATGAGACATAATCCCTGATAAATTGTCCCCTGAACACCTCCCAGGGGATTGAACCCAGAGACCAGTAATGTACCCTGATTAGAATCAAACATTGACCTCCTTGTAGATAGGTCAAAACTCAACCACTGAGGTACAAGTCGGACGCTTGTAAGATTTTCTAATTGTTTGAGGTCTTGTGTGCTTTTGGTGATATGTGTATGGCACTTGAGTTATGTGTATGTGATGAGTTGAGTGTTCACCAGATGAGTCCATGAGTCAGGTGTATTAGTATTTTCGTGGGTGACTGGTCCATCATTGTGTGTTGTGTATGTCTCACCTAGTGTGTTATTTAGGATTTGTCTGTATGTAGACAAGTGTTTTGTAGCTGAACAACATATTGACCATTCTTCCCTGAGGACAGGAATGTGGACACAGGTGACTGGAATCCTCAACACAGCAGTGAGAGAGAGAGAGAGAGAGAGAGAGAGAGAGAGAGAGAGAGAGAGAGAGAGAGGGAGAGTGTGTGTGTGTGTGTGTGTGTGTGTGTGTGTGTGTGTGTGTGTCACAACTCAAGTAGGTCCTTACCTGTCCTGGCACCATTAGCTGAGATAGCCACAAATTAAGCAACTCCTGGTCTCCTGAAACAAATCTGTTCTCCTTTGCATGTACCAGAGTGTGAGAGGCCCTCAGATTTTGCAACCTCTTCTTTACATTTTCTTTTCTTTTTTAAAAAAAGTTTGTCTCTTTTCTTGTTGTTTCTTTTATTTGCCTTTCTTCATTACTTTTTTATTTTACACATATTAGTACATAGATCTCCTTTTTTCCATTTGAACTTCCCCCAGCCTCATTTACCCCTTGTTGGATGCCCTCATCCCACCCCCTCCAATGTCTTGTGTCCACTTGTTGTGCTTATATGCATGCATACAAGTCCTTGAAACAACCTAGAAAAATATCCTTTAGGCATCAGGCTGTGTGAATTATTGGGCAGAATCATCACCAAATAGTGGAGAGACCCTAGGAAAGTTCCTTAAATTTCTGGTCTTAGTTTCCCCATCATAAAATGAAAAGAATTATACTTCTATTGTGAATCTTACAGAGGCACTCAGTAAAAAGTTATTCTGCAAAATAAAGTTATTTGAAATTTTGTCAGTTGGAAGGTATATAAATATAAAGGAATGAAATTATCTAATAAGAGGTTTCAGAATTATGGACAACTTTGAGTCCTCCTCACAGCTCTAATATAGCACACTGTACTGGCCTCCCCTAAGCAAGAAAAAAGATGTTTTTCTACGTAAGTTAAGAGCAAGGTTCTGATCATAAATATATATTAGATGAACCCCATGAAGTACCTAATACGTGGTGATTTGTATTATATAAAAACTAGTGGTTTGGTGCACAAATTTCTGCACCCACAGCAGAACATGGGATTACGCAGCTCAACTAGGAATTGGGTTCCATCCTGTTTCTGGGATATAACACCCAAGAACTTCCACTGCCAAATCACCACAGCTCAGCAGCTCCCGTGTAGAGTGTCATGTGTGTCATATATACTGGCTGGTCAGATGGTTATTTAGCCCAGTGATCAGAAAACACATTAGTTAACAGAGCCAAATATCAACAGTACAACAATTGAAATTTCTTTTCAGAGCAGAAAACCGACTGCTGCACATGGGCCATCAACTTTCCATCACACTGTGTGTGCGCCCCCACACATGGTATTTTGTGGAAGAGCCACAGTCAAAGGGCCAAAGAGCCCCATGTGGCTCACATGCTGAAGTTTGCCAACCACTGACTTAGCTTTTTACATATATAGAGCATAATACAAATTTTATACATATTATTACATACATTATACA
Organism: Lasiurus borealis; assembly: GCA_004026805.1. Taxonomy (NCBI): domain Eukaryota; kingdom Metazoa; phylum Chordata; class Mammalia; order Chiroptera; family Vespertilionidae; genus Lasiurus; species Lasiurus borealis. The sequence continues at coordinate 8,431 of PVJN01014424.1, read as the reverse complement.
TGTAGATATACACATATGTGTATGTCCATATGTTCCCTACTGCATTGCTTGTGCCTAGAGAGTTTATATCATTTATGTTCCTATTTCTTAAAATCTAAAAAAAATGAAAGAACACAAATTCTTAGTGCAGTTGTGACGAGGTTTTAAAATCTGGGAATGTAAGGTTGACATGAGGATTTCAGTAGAAAATGTAGGCAGGTCCCTAGGCCAATACCCAAACGTTGTACTAAATGTTCAACCATATTATGAAAGATAGTATGTGGACTATTTGGTTTTGGAGCTCTTTTGGCATCAGATGGTTTTAAATGGCCCCCCATTTGAGAGTGTCCCTGCCTTTACAGCTGTGGGTCATTGAGACCCAGCAGATTCACAGGAGGAATGTGAAAATCTTCCAAGAACCCCACCTCAGCCCGGGAGCCTCACATTATTTTAAGGTACTAACAAATGATACCAGTTCGAGGGTTCATTTTCTGTTTCTGCCACAGTTAATTATTATGTTCTGGATCTGGGCTTGTGTAGATATTATCCCTCTGTGTTCATGAAGATCTAATGACACAGAAGTGGGCAGCTTGCTTTTCTTGTTCACAGCTGCATCTCAGTTTTTCAAAGAGGTCCTGACACATTTTAACATGATGTTAAAAATAATGGTTAAATAAAGCAGAGAACACTCTCTTCCAACTAATGATTACTTTCGGGTTCAATGTTTTTATGGAGTCAGAATGGGAAAGAGGAGAGATGCATACATCCACAAGTGTGAGAAATAACTATGAAAGTTTTTTAAAATGAATTGTTTTCCCAGAGAATAATATGACATGTGATGGTTCTGCTCATCCTTTCTAAGTTCCTGAGATTCCTGCACCTTCTTCATCCCCAGCAGACGGAAGAGCATGAGGCCTGAGAACCAGAGCAGCGTGTCCCACTTCCTCCTCCTGGGGCTCCCCATCCCACCAGGACAGCAGGGCGTGTTCTTCACCCTGTTCCTGGGCATGTACCTGACCACGGTGCTAGGCAACCTGCTCATCATCCTGCTCATCAGGCTGGACTCTCGCCTGCACACGCCCATGTACTTCTTCCTCAGCCACTTGGCTTTCTCTGACATGTCTCTCTCCTCTGTCACTGTGCCTAAGATGCTCATGAACATGCAGACTGGGCAAAAATCCATCTCCTATGTGGGATGCATTATTCAGTTGTATTGTTTCATGCATTTTGCTGGTCTTGAAAATTTTCTTCTGGCTGTGATGGCATATGACAGGTATGTGGCCATCTGTCACCCTCTGCTCTACACCACAATCATGAGGGAGGGGCTGTGTGTGCTGCTGGTGGCTGGCTCCTGGATTCTCTCCTGTGCCCATGATTTGTTGCACACTTTCCTAGTTGTCCAACTGTCCTTCGATGTCAACAATATCATCTCTCACTTCTTCTGTGATCTCGCTGCACTCCTAAAGTTGAGCTGCTCAGACATTTCCCTCAATGAGCTGCTCCTATTCACCGAGGGAGGAATGATTTTCTTCCTGCCTTTTGGTGTTATTTTGGGCTCCTATATCCGTATCGGGACCATCATCCTGAGGGTGCCCTCCACTAAGAGACTCTTGAAAGCCTTTTCTACCTGTGGCTCCCATCTCTCTGTGGTGTTTTTATACTATGGGACAGCTTCAGGTGTTTACTTTTTCTCCTCATCATGGGGTTCCAAAGACATAATTGCTTCGGTTATGTATATGGTAATTACCCCCATGCTGAACCCCTTCATCTACAGCCTGAGGAACAGAGATATAAAACAGGCCTTAGAGAGGTATGTCAATAGAGTTAAGTTCTTTAACTGGTATTCACTAAATCGTCTGTGCTAGTCATGAGCACAATGAGATAGATCTTCTATAATTATTGTAATGGTTGATATCTCCATATAACCGTAATAGAATATGCATTCTCTTGTTATGTTCAAATGCTGTTAATATTCAACTTGGTCAAATTTGCTGCTTGGGTTGTTAATAATTCTTTATTCCTTGGTTCATAATCTCTTATAAGACCTATGCAAATTTTTGTAAAATATCTTACACAATTATACTTGTGAGTTTGTATTTATAGAGTATGTTATTGAGGACTCACTGGTTTATCATCATGATCCATTCTTGATGAACTGTTTTTTAACTGATTATTGTTTGCTGTCTCTAATTGGCTTCAAGCTGATTGTGCACATCTCTTCCACCTCACATTCAATGACATGATATTGTTAGACTTCGGTCAGCCATGATAAGAAGAATTACACTATGAAAATTAGCATGTGCTACAAAGCAAGACTTTATAAATGCATTTTTTAAATGAATTTTACAGCCACATCTAGCAATGGATCCTACCTTAACAAATTCTCTACTTCTGATATTAGTACAGATATATTATTACAAAATCTATAGACACTGTATAGTATTGATAGTAAAGATGCCCCTTTCTCATTGTTAGTGTTTACATAGTATTATTTCCATCACTTTAAAGTTTGATATGTCTTTATATCTGTGAGGAGTCCATTACTAACAGTGTAAAGTTGGATTTGCTCTTTTTATGGAAAGCAGTAATTATTGTATTTGTGGAGAATTTTATCTATTGATATCCTATAAAAATAAAACCCTAATATGAAAACTGACCAAATGGTGGAGTGACTGGTCGCTTTGATGTGCACTGACCACGAGGGGCCTGATGCTCAATGCTGGAGCTGCCCCTGGTGCTCAGTGCGCTCCCACAGAGAGAGCACCACTCAGCCAGAAGCCAGGCTCACAGGTGGCGAGTGCAGGGGCAGTGGCAGGAGCCTCTCCCACCTCCACGGCAGGTGCGCAGTAAGGAGCAAGGGGTGCCAGACTGCAAGAGCCCGACTGCGAGAGGGATGTCTGACTTCCTGCTAAAGCAATCAATGTAGGGATGGGGCGTACCTGGGAGGATTGGGCCTAAGCCAGCAGGCGGACATCCCGGAGGGGTCCCAACTATGAGAGATGCAGGCAGAGCTGAGGGATCTGCCCACCCCAGTGCCCAAATTTCATGTGCTGGGCCTCTAGTCTAATATAATCATAATATATCTAAATTTATATTTTTCATATTACTGATTTTTATTTGATACACCTACTTCACATTTATTGTCTCTTATCTTCTTTACTTTGATTAATCAAATGTATTCTTTTATGGGCAAGACCACTATATAGAGATTACCTATTAACTGCTCTTTAATTTTTAATTATAGTTAAATATACAAAACTTAAAATTTATCATGTTAGCTATTGGAGGCATACAATTGGGTGGCATTTCAGACATTCAACACCATTATTTCATAATAGGACCAGTAAAGATAACCCCATGGAACGCTAATAAAACTTACTGTTTTGCAATTGAGAAAAATATAACAACAGATATATTTATGAATTAAAATGGAGAAATAGGATACACTGATGCATTTTAAAAAGCAATGCACAGAAGAACAGTAATAGCATGCTACATATCATGTAAAAATGAAGGGGAAGTAAAATATTCACATATATGCGCAATTTAAACATAAAAAAACACAGGCAGTAGTTAAGATCTGGAAACAGCTCAAGCACCATCAGTAAGTGAGGAATAAAAACCCCATGGTGCATTTATAAAATGGAATACTACTTGGCCAAAAAAAGGAAAAATCTCCTTTTGAGACAGAATGGATGGACCTGGAAATTATTATGCTAAGTGGGAAAAGCTAGTCTGAGAAAGGCAAATACAACAGAATCTCACTTATATCTGTTATCTAGTCATCAAAATAATTTTTAAAAAATAAAAACAGAAGCATAGATATATAGAGGAGAGTGATAGTTCTCAGAAGGGAGATGTTAAGAAACGCTGGGCAAAAAAATAAATGGTGAAGGAATAAAGCAAGAAAAACATATATCACATATAGACATGGAAAACAGAATGGTGAGTGCCAGAGCAAAGAGGTTGTGGGGAGGAGTTGGGAGAATCAGAGAAGGAGGAAAGAGATATGAGCTTTGGTGGTTATTGCATAATGCAGTATGTAGGTGTTTTATTTGGCTATACACTTGATATCTATATGGTTTTATTAAACAATTTCAATAATTGACATTGTATTCAAATGTAGACTGACAGCTGCCAGTGGAGACAGAATTACTTGTGTCATTTTGATTATGTTGAACTACTTGTGTCATTTTGCCACTAAAAATAAATAGAAGAGGTGGTGAATAAAGCAAAATAGAATAAAACAATATAAGTGAACCTAATTATATTCCTATTGCACACTGTAATTACACCAAAGAGGAAATTAAAATAAGTACCCTAAGTAATTCTTGAACCCAGAATTTTGACTATATACTCTCACATTTTTTAAAAAAAAAATTGACAACAACATTTTAAGCTGCACTTAGTGTGTCATCAACAGTGGTGTGAGTCAAGATTCTAAAACAACTCACCATGTATCCAAAGCCTCAGCAAATAAGTAAACATTGGGGAAAAGGGGGTCCCTCTCTCTCTAGGAAGCTATGTATATGGAAAAGGGAAGGCTGGGAAGAACTCTATGATGTTATACTAGAACTGGAGATATCAATTAGAATTCATGGCTTTAAAATGAAAACTAGGTTGAATTTATAGGTTATATATCAACATCTATGCTGTTGCCATCTCCCATTCTTTCTGTCCCATTTTGGATGCACCTGCTGTGGATAAACATTCTTTTAGCTTCTTAGTTTCCAGTTTCTGCTCTTTGTGTGTTTTTAATATATATTTCCCAGTAAACTTGTCTGAGATCATTTAGAATCCTCATAGGCAATAAGCACAAATAAAGATTCAAAACCAATCCTATCTAATAAAGAAGCAATATGCAAATTGCCTGTCACTGCAACTCGTAAGATAGCCGGCCCATATGGTCAAAGATGGCCACCCCCATGTGGACACAAGATGGCTGCCACAAGATGGCCAGCAGAAGAGGGCAATTGTAGACGATTAGACCAGCAAGGGAGGGAAATTGTGGGCAATCCGGCCAGCAGGGGAGGGCAGTTGGGGGCAACCAGGCCTCCAGGGGAGGGCAGTTGGGTGTGACCAAGCCTGCAGGAGAGAGCAGTTGGGGGACCAGGGTTGCAGGAAAGGGCAGTTGAGGGAACCAGGCCTGCATGGGAGGGCACTTGAGGATGACCGAGTCAGCAGAGGAGGGCAGTTTGGGGTGACCAGGCCTACAGGGGAGGACGGTTGGGGGGCCCAGGCCTTCAGGGGAGGGCAAGTTGGGGGTGACTGATTCAACAGAAGAGGGCAGTTTGGGATGACCAGGCCTATAGGGGAGGACAGTTGGGAGTGACTCAGGCATGCAGGGTAGCACATTGAGGGGGACCAGCCCTGCAGGAGAGGGTAGTTAGGGGCAAGAAGGCCTACAGGGAAGGGCAAGTTGGGAGTGGCAAGGCCTGCAGGAGAGGACAGTTGGAAGGGATAAGGCCTGCAGGGAGGGCAGTTTGGGGTGACCAAGCCTACAGGGGAAGACAGTTGGGGGGTTCCAAAGACATAATTGCTTCTGTCATGTATACGTTAGTTACCCCCATGCTGAACCCCTTCATCTACAGCCTGAGGAACAGAGATATAAAACAGGCCTTAGAGATGTGTGTCAAAAGTATTATGTTCTTTAACTGGAAAACACTAAATTCTCTTATTATTGTTAGGACAGTGAGATACATTTCCTAAAATTATTGTATTGTTGACATTGGCATATATCTTTCATAGAACATGCCTTTAGTTGTCATGTACAAATTTATTATTATATCAGCTAAGTCATGTTTGATACTTGGATTGTTAATAATTCTTTATTCCTAGTTGATGTTTTTCATTTTTTTATCATCTCTTATAAAAGATAAGCAAAATCTTATGCAAAACATGTTGCACAATTATAATTTGTGAATTTATCTCTGCTTTGCAATATCTCATTTTTGCTTATGTATTTTTATTTTATGTTATAAAAGACTCACTTATTTAGCATCATATTCTGCCTCTGGTGAACTTTATTTATCTTTGAACTAATTCCTTTATGCCAGGGTTAGTTGGCTTCAAGCTGATTGTGCATCTCTTCCCACCACAAAAATAATAACATCAGCCATGAAAATTGGTATGTGCTATAAAGCAAGGCTGTTAAAAATATAGATACTTTTTAAAAATGCATTTAAGAGCACACCACTTTGTTTATAATTAGAAAAGTGTTTCTAGTAATTGGGTCCTACCTTACTTAACACCTTATCTACTTCTCATACGAGTATAGGTACATATAAGATATAAATACAATACAGATATAGATACCAGTGTAGTTCAGGTAATAAAGACTCCCATGACCTGGAATTGAACCTGCAACCATTCAGTGTGCAGGCTGAAGCTGTAACTACTTAGCAATACAACAGCCAAGGCTATTCCCCATTCTTTCTGTCTCAGTCCTGACTTACATCCTATGATTACACACACCCACAGTTTCAAAATGAGTAATTATGGCAATGGATTGTTACTCAGACAATAAGAACTCGTGTGTCATGATTATTTAAATCCTATCTAATAAAAGGGAAACATGCAAATTGACTGTACCTCAGCTCTGCCCACCAGCCACACCCATCAGCCAATCAAGAGCAAGTATGCAAATTAACCCAACCAAGATAGCTATTAATTTGCCTATCCAGGCTCACAGAGAACACTAAAGACAGCATAGAAGGAAGCCAAGCACTGCAGAAGGGAGCAAAGCTTCTGAGAAGCAAGCAAGCAGGGCGGCAGCAAAGGGAGGGAAGCAGGCAGGGCAGCAAAAAAGGGAGGGAAGCAGACAGGATGGGGAAGAAGGAGGGGCAGCAGAGACCACCGCAGAAAGCCCTATTGCAAGAATCTTCCTACAACAGGCCTCTAGTGAATAAATAAAAAACAAATGACTGGGGAATGAGGGTAAGTTTTTTCTTATACAACTAATAAAGAAGAAAGATACAATAGAATTAGAAGAATCACCATTTTGCCTCAACGTTTTCAATAATTTTGTCCTATAAGAATTACCAATGGATGTTAACTATAGTGAGTGAAATTTTAATAAGGAAAAGTTATGCTTACATAATATCAAGATATCTACCCAAATGATACCTATTAATAACAAGGTTAAAATAGTAACTTGAAGAACATTCTGACTTTTCTGTAGAGAACTGGCCAGACACTACCGAACCAACTGATCAAGTATAAAAACACTAGCTATTTCAAGATATGTGCAGATTAGCTGAAATTTACACCTACTAGCTCCCAGCCCCAAACTAGATTTGCAACTAAATTAGAGCAACCAATTTGAAAAATAACTTAAGGATAGCTAATATGAAAACTTATAACCAAATAATATAATAGAAATCACATGGTGGTTAGTAAGAAAGGTAGAAGGTGGTAAAAGGGAGAGTCCCCTCATAAATGTGTGGCTGTGCTGAAAAGCCAAAGGGATATCGCAGGCATAGAGCTCCTGCCCCCGAGAAGCATCAGGACCCAACCCCAGGCAGGGATCCCAATCCAGAGCAACAGAGACTTGAGGAGGAGCCTGGGTAGCATCTGGTGTTTGGAATCACTGGAGATTCTGCCCACTGGGGCGATTTGGACCACACTATCCCAGGGAAAGCAAAATAAAGACTCCCGGTCTTTATTCATTACCACCAAACCAGCATTGCAAGAAATGTTGAAGAGACTGCTTTCAGAAGAAAATACATATTGTAGAGAGGAACATAGGTAAAAGAAAAAAAAAGTACGGCAAGAAAGAAGTAACTATCAATAATACCGTAAATGTAAATGGATTATTTGCTCCAATCAAAAGAGATAGGGTACGGGGATGGTGGTTGGGTGGGAGGTAATCAACCAAAGACATTGTATGCATATGATGCATAACCCATGGATAAAGGTCATAGGGTGGTGAAAGCCTGGAGTGGGGATGGGGGGAGCCAAAGAAGAATGGGAGGGGGCTCCAGGTAGTCAATGGGGGAAAAGAGGGGACATACATAATACTTTCAACATTAAGAAGTATTTAAGAGGAGCCAAGATGGCGGCATAGGTAAACACCTACACTGCTGCCTCACACAACAATTTCAAAACTACAACTAAAAGACAGAACGGTCACCATCCAGAACCACAGGAAAGCTGGCCGAGTATAAGTTCTACAACTAGAAGGAAAGAGAGGGACTCACAGAGACCCAGAGAAGCTGCAAAAAGCTGAGGTACGGAGACGCGCGCGCTGAGAGAGCTGGTGCCCGAGTACCTGGCTGGCTTTCTCTGCCGGAAGGGAAACGGAGACCCCCAACGGCATTGAACCCCTTATCCTACGACACTAAACCCCAGGTCCAGCCGAAACTCATACGGGGGAGTTTGGACTGTGAAAAGGGAGAAGTGCACGGAAACTTAGGGGAGTCGCAAAAGATAGGAGGTCTGGTCGCGGTCGCAC
>PVJN01014423.1:0-46547 GCA_004026805.1 Lasiurus borealis | reverse complement strand
AAAGTTGTAGACCCCTCTTCTCTGGCCTGCCGAAGGCCAAGCAGGCCCCATCGCCACCCCAGCGCGGGAAGTCCCCCCACCTTCCACAGACAGCAATATCAGCTATAATTAAAGCTAATTATTCCGTGGTGCTCTGCAATGAGCAGGGAGGCAGCAGGGCTGTTTTTCTTCATAAAAACTTATGAGGAGCACCGAGCAGATTAACAGCTTTAATGACAAAAATTACCGCTTACAACACCGACTTCAAATCAAAGAACAATATCCGCAGACAGATATTTTCATGGTTTTCATAACAATTCATTATAGGTGGCACCAAGGGATTACATTTTTATTTCCCCTGTGTCATCTTTCTCAGACTCAGGTTCATTTCTCTTAATGAGGCAGCGGAAGATAAAGGGCAGAGACAGAGCCTCTATGGCGGCTGCCATGCGAGAGCCATTTGGGGTCACGGATCCTTCAGAGCTTGGAGGGGAGGGGCCGGGGAGGGAGAGTGATGGGAGCAAGGGGCTTCCTGCCATAATGAACCAAAATTAAGACATAAATTCTCCCACCTTTGTTCTTACCGCTCCAACTCAGGGGTTCAACTTTTTAATGAAGAATGGATCAGAAGCAAAAATTATTAGCTAATTAATTGTACAGAGAACAACTAAAAAAAAGGGCTTTCAGGAAGGATTGGGAACGGAGCTGTCCCAGTGCAGCAGCATCCTTTTGGAAGCAGGACAGCAGGGGGAGTTTCCATGTCTCCCCAGTGGCCTTGGGGAAGCAGGCATAGGGGGTGGGGGGCTGGGTCCTGCTGGCCGGCCCAGCGTGGTGGGAGGAGAGGTGAGGGAGAGCCACAGGCTTACCGGGCCAAACCCTCAGCATCCCTGCTGCCTGCCTGCCTTCAGTTCTTTACCAAGTGGCATTCTGGCTAAGGCAAGAAGATCAGAACCATCTGACAGGTCTAGCAAAGTGGTCGGCAAGCCGTGGCTCGCGAGCCACATGCGGCTCTTTGACCCCTTGAGTATGGCTCTTCCACAAAATACCACAGCCTGGGCGAGTCTATTTTGAAGAAGTGGCATTAGAAGAAGTTTAAGTTTAAAAGATTTGGCTCTCAAATTTCAATTGTATTGTTGATATTTGACTCTGTTGATTAATGAGTTTGCTGACCACTGGTGTAGCACAGTGTTTCTCACCATGCAGTTTCTGACCCCTGATGTTGTGCTCTGTGGTACTTAAATGTAGGTGTTCACAAGAATCACCTAGGCCAGTGGTCGGCAAACTCCTTAGTCAACAGAGTCAAATATCAATAGTACAACGATTGGAATTTCTTTTGAGAGACAAATTTTTTAAACTTAAACTTTTTCTAATACCACTTCTTCAAAATGGACTCGCCCAGGCCGTGGTATTTTGTGGAAGAGTCACATACAAGGGGCCAAAGAGCCGCATGTGTCTCGTGAGCTGAGGTTTGCCGACCACTGATCTAGGAAGTCCAGAAAGCTCAATATCAACACAGCCTCCTGAACCTGGCCTATATAGCTCAGTGGTTGAGCATTGACCTCTGAACCAGGAGGTCATGGTTTAATTCCTGGTCAGGGTTTGACCCCCCCAGTGGGAGGCATGCAGGAGGCAACTGATCAATGATTCTCTCTCATCATTGATGTTTCTATGTCTCTCTCTCCCTTCCTCTCTGAAATCAAGAAAATATATATTTAAATATATATTTAAAATACAGCCTTCTGAGTCTTGTTCACCAGGTGTGGGCTGAGGCCCAGGAATCTGCATTGAAAACAAGTGTGCACGGTGACTTTTCTGCCCCGTAAAGGCACTGGTCTATGCCCAGCATTCTATTTCGTTTCCTCTTCTCCTCAGAGTCTGCTTGTGACTTTGGACTGCTTACTTATCTATTCTGAGTCTAGGTTTCCTTGTCAATATATCAAGGACAATAATAACAGTTGAGAAATTATTCTGAGATGAATGCCTCATTTGCTTTCACTGCTTGTAAAACCCAAATTAAATCTCGAAATCCTGGTGTACTCCACAATCCATTCAGATCTCTAACAGGTAACACGTTTTAAAATAAAATCATTAACATAGGAAAATATATTGCTTGTCATCAGCTTTCCTTTTGAGTTTGGTTTTTACTTTTCTTTCTTGCTATTTTTTTTTCTGGGCATTGGTAGGGTACAGATTTAAAAACACAATTACTGGGAGAACTCCAGCAATAGAGATAGCAAAAATGGTTGTGCAGGAATATGAGAAAAGGCAGATGGGTCTGTATATAGTGCATTGGGAGTGCACCAGACTAACATCTGAGTGTCTTGGTTAAAATTTGTCAGACTGTACATCTCTTATCAATTTCAACAGGTCAGGGAACATTAACACCACAACTATCCGTGAGGGCGAATGCAACTGTCTGTGTGGGGCTAATGTGATTATCTTTGTGTATTAGGCAGTAAAGGAATCCTGCATCATAGGATTCTGATTGCACTTGTATGCTGGACAACGTGCTAAGTATTTGTTATTATGGAGATAGATAAGACACATTCCCAGGAAAATAGGTAGAGGGTCCAATAATGATAACATCATGTGGTCATTCTTGCTGAGCACCATGGAGGTACAGGGCAGAGAGAAGCAACGTGGAGGGTTTGGGAAGCATCGGAAGGCAATGAAGAAACATTTCTATCGGCAGGAACAATAGCTGGCACAGTAGTCAAATGAGTCAAGACTGTCCCTGGCACATCCTCCATTTCCGGTTTCAATAGATTTCTCTCCATTTCTCCGGAAAGCCCAGCCACTTGGATACTTGGGGACTTCCTGTGAGACTCAACACCATCAGATCACATCCTTCTAACACTCTCACATGCAGGGAACCTTTTCTAGCAACCTCACCGTCCTGCACGCCAACCTCTTGTTTTTCCCATGTGATGCTTTGGAAGAACTTGAAATCTTTTTCTTTCGCCCATGATACTAAACAGTTACTGAGACTCATTGCTTCTCTCTCTGAAATACCTTTTAATGCCATTCTTCCCCTTGAATGTCTCCTCTTCCTCCATTAGATTCGCATCACTTCTCACCTAGATTCTTCTTTTTTAAAATATGTTTTTATTGAGTTTAGAGAGAGAGGAATGGAGAAGAAGAGAGAGATAGAAACATCCATGAGAGAGACACATTGATTGGCTGCCTCCTGCACACCCCTCACTGAGATTGAGCCCATTACCCCACAATCTGGGCATGTACCCCGACTGGCAGTTGAACCGACAACCTTTTGGTGTATGGGTTGGTGCTCAACCAACTAAGCCACATCAGCCAGGGCTCACCTAGAATCTTTATAACAACCTTAATGTAGCCTTTCCCCCTCTATTTTCTGCCCTTTGGGATGATCTTTATATGGCCACATGTACTATTATCTAAGAGAGAAATAGAAAGAGTTACTCTTTTTATTACATTTGTTGGATAAGTGCAGTCACTTCTAAGTGGCCTCAGGAGCCCTGCATATTTGACCCAATTCCAATTTTTCCAGGATTTTCGTCTTCAGCTAGATCCTGGCTCCCAGCATGAGAAAGTGTCCAGTGTTATCTCCAGTGAGCCATTTGTCATCTGTGAGCACATAGTATACTTCCCTGTGTTCATGCTGATATAATTCCCTCTGCCTGGAAAGCCACTCAGAGAAACTGATACCCCAGCCCTTGCCTAGAAGAGCTAGAAATAAGGCTGGATAACTGCAATGATTGGATGATTGAAATAATAAGTAGTATGTCCTCTATCATGAGTCCAGATAGATGAAGGGAAGTCCATATAGCTTGGTCTATTCAGTCATCGGCAGTGTTTCCCTACTTTATTCTAACCATCTCCCCACCCCCATCTCCCAGGAATCATATGTTGAAGAAATTTTTTAAAATACATATTTTATTGATTTTTTACAAGAGGAAGGGAGAGGGATAGAGAGCTAGAAACATCGATGAGAGAGAAACATTTCCCAGCTGCCTCCTGCACACCTCTCACTGGGGATGTGCCTGCAACCAAGGTACATGCCCTTGATTGGAACTGAACCTGGGACCCATCAGTCCGCAGGCCGATTTTCCATCCACTGAGCCAAACCAGTCAGGGCTGTTGAAGAATTTTTAATATTTGCATTTGATTTTGTAAAATATTTTATTCCTTTTGGGCTTCTTCTATGATGCTGTTGGAATTTGATGAGTTTTTAAAAATTCAAGTGCTCAACTTAATTTTTTACCTGTTACAAATTATAATGATATTTATTGCGTGTTTATAATGTCCCAGTCATAGCTCTAAATTACTTATATGAAATTCTCATATCAGTCCTATATGAGGTGGATTCTGTTTTTATCACTGTTTTAAAGATGAGAATATTGGAGCCACAAAGAGGTGTAATAACTTGTTAGGAAATAGTGACCCTCATATCTACTGGGCCAGTAATTAAGTGCAAGTGGATATAGAAGTATCTCAACCCATCCTCCTTAATCCCAATGAGAGTCCCAAAAGATGTACGCTGGCAAGGCCAGATAAAGAGATTTTTATAACCAGTTTGGGCTTACCCTCTTACCTTAAGGTAGAACTCCTAGGCCACATGGAAGACATTTTTTTCCCCTAAATTAGAAGGAGACCAAGTCTTGGAATCTCAGCTGGCCAAGTGCCCTCCTCTGCCCCTTTTTCTGAGCCTTTTTTTTCACTTTATCTTTTCACCCCATTGGCGAGCAAAAGTCAGTTGTGGGAGGAATAAGTCAGATAGCAAAAATAGTGAGAATGGGCATTAGTCTTGCTGCCTAGAACAGAATTGATTTAGATCACCGGGAGATGGGTCGTCCAGAGAGCATTTGTATATAGCACAGTGGAGCATTTGTATACAGCACAGTGAATATTCTTCTTATTGTTAAAAATATTACCATACAGTCGGGTCGGTGTGGCTCAGTAGTTGAGGGTCAGCTTATGAACCAAGAAGATCATGGTTCATTTTCAGGTTAGGGCACATGCCAGGGTTGTGGGCTTCATCTCTAGTGTGGGGTGTGCAGGGGGTATGTGATTAATGATTCTCTCTCATCATTGTTATTTCTATCTCTCCCTCTCCCTTCCTCTCTGAAGCCAATAAAAATATGTTTAAATAAACATTGCCATGAACATCATATCGATCTGTGATATTGCAGTAGATTGTAGACTAGAGAACAGTGCTGGTTCATAAGAGGTCTCAGTGAATTCTTTTCTTAAGTATTTATTTTTAAATTAAAATTTGGGAGTAACATTGCTTACTAACATTATATAAATGTAGGTGTGCAATTTCACAATATGATGCCTATGTACTCCATGGCATGCTCACCACCAGAAGGACAGCCTCCTTCTGTCACCTTGTATTTGACCCCCTTTGCCCTTTTAGTCCTTTCTCCCACCCCATGCTTCTCTGGGAACCAACATTCTGTTGTCTGTCTGTCTCTGAGTCTGTTTTTTTGTTTGTTTGTTTGTTTTATTTGTTCACTGTTGCTTTTTGTTTTGTATCCCACATATAAGTGAAATCAGATGGTTCTTATCCTTTTCTGACTTTCAACTTTCCATGAATTTTTATAGAATTGAATTCAAGATCCTATAGATAGAGGAACAAAGGCTTTATATATAATGTTCATTAAGCCCTTCAGATTTCACTAAAATAGTGTAAATATTCATAATTGGGTAATATTTAAGTAAATTATGGTTTAATCATATAGTGAAATGTTTTGCAGGCATTAAAATGTTTTTCTTTAATTTTTACAAAAAACTTAAGAATTTTAAATGATGTAAAAAAACAGGATGTAAGATTATTATACATTGTGGTTTCAGTTATGTAAAAATAGGCATTAATAGTCATTAAGAAAGAATAAAGATTATACTTCTTTGCCTAGGATATATTTTTAAATGATAAAGCAAGGAGCAGAGTAGAATTCATAGAAATATATATATATATATATATATATATTCCTTAAGCCCACACAAAAAACTGTTACTCTAGGGAATAAAACTGTGAGTGGTAGCAACTAGGGGGAGAATAGCAGTTTTTATTATACATTTTTTATGCTTTGGATTTTTTTTACTATGTCCATACATTTTCTTTTCAATAATAACAGTTTCCTTTTTAAAATGGTATATACCTATAAATGTACCAACTAGCAATAATGGAAGAATGTAGGCAATTTCCTTTTTCTTTTATCTTTTTCTGAATATATCTTATTTTTGTAATTAAAAATGTTAAGCGTGGTTTGGGAGAAAGCTGAACACCTGGCATGGAGACCAGGGATAGACTTAGAAGTGTCAGTGCTGTTCTTACAGACAACTCAAGCACCCCTCAGGCATGCACTCAGAGGAGGCCTTGGCCTCTCCTCTCCTCTCCTCTCCATATACCCTTTTTGGTTTCCTTCACTGCATTTTCACCATCGTTTTATTTGTTGGAGTGTTTGCTTGTTTAGTATTCGTCTACTTCTGGACTATAGGTTTTTACCTTGAGCCACGTCTGGTGGTTTACTCTACTCCTGCACACAGCCCAGTGCCTGTTGCATAGTAGGTGCTCCATAAGTATTTGTTGAGTTACTAAATGAATTACTGGATACTCATCTTGTTGATGATCCTTATATATCCCAAAAGCCTTTGTCAATAAGAAGAGAAACATCTACAATGAACTTGTGCTTTAGCATGATGGCTAAGCATGGTCCCAACAGGGTAGCAAAAGGGCAAGGATGGGCTGCAGGAAATGAGTGGAAGCACAGCTGTGTGATGCTAGCAAGTGGGCATTCTCATTGGCATGGCAGCAGGTGTCAGCTTGTTCGATTTATGGTGAAGGCTCCCCTGTTTCACATGGGCACATGCATTGGGAAAGGGGTTTAGAAGGTGGCCTGCCATCTGCTATCATTAATCCTGGTGAAAGCCAGGGTTTCACTCGCTGGGAAGACTATGACATTAGCAGTGTCAAAGCATGAAATGGCAGGAAGGAACTGGAAAAGCTGGTTCTTCTAAGACTCTCTGGTTGGGAGCTGGCTGGGTGCTTTTGCTGTAGTCACTTCACCTCTCCGATACAAATAAGTATGATTTCTGAGGGTCTTTGGGGTGTTTCATGGAATGACTGTATAAAATAGGGGTTTTCTAGGGCTTGGCTGGATAAACAATTCTGTCTGATTTCCAGCCAGTGTCAGCAGGGTCCCAACTTAAGGCATGGTACAGATGTGGGATGTGAGTCTGATCATGGATAAAAGGGTTGATGTGATGTGATGAATGTCATCCTAACATCTCTTCATGCAAAAGAGGTAAAGTCTTTAGTGACTCCAACCAATAAGGTGCCCAAAATGTCTCATGATGTGTATAGGTAAATTCTGGCTCTGCTTTCTACTACCTGAGTGATTTTGGGCATCTCTAAGTCTCAGTGTTTATAAAATGAGCATAATATTATTAAAGGGCTTCTCTAAGGGTTGAAT
The DNA here is from genome assembly GCA_004026805.1 of Lasiurus borealis. NCBI lineage: Eukaryota > Metazoa > Chordata > Mammalia > Chiroptera > Vespertilionidae > Lasiurus > Lasiurus borealis. The sequence continues at coordinate 39,117 of PVJN01014423.1, read as the reverse complement.
AAGAGGATGCAGGTAAAACACCCAGAATGGTGCCTGGACTGCCCAATAACCATCGGCCTATATACTTTAATATAGTATCAACTACAATTACAGACAGCAGGTCACATGCAAGGATTGCATTGGTTCTCCAGGGCCCTGTTTAAACAACAACTCTTCTGCGGGCGGTCTTTCTCTTCCCTATGTGACTGAGGTTCAGCCAGTTCACCTGCCTGAGGGGCGGGTCCAGGATGGGAACCCAGGTCTGTCTGCTTGCAGAGCCTGTGCATCTAACCCCTGGGCTATACAGCCCGGGTAACTGTTATTTGTGCCTTCTCTGAGCTCTGTGTTCCTGCAGCCAAAGGTCACTCTTGTCCTTCCTCTTATGTCAGTGTGGTCCGGCCCATGAATCACAGCGAGTGCTAGTCCGCTGCATTCCCCACAGGTTTCCTGGCCCGTTTCCATCTGGTCCAGCGTTACCTGCAAACCGTGTGCAGGGTCTTCCACCCTAAGTCCTCCTGATGCTTCCAAATGAGAGAAGGTGACCCCAAGCTCAGGCCAGCATGGGCTGTCCACAAAGCATGGGAAAATTATCAGCAGAGACAAAAGAAAACATTTTACTGTTTTTGCTGGGTTGCATTTTCCGATGTGAAGAGCGCATTTTTTTTTTGTTAATCAGCTCTTGGTGGCAGAATCAGAGAGAGTGGGAACAGGGCTACGTTATCTATCCCAAACAGTTCATCAAACGAGCTCAGGGATCCGAGATAGTCTCTGACGAATAAAAGTCAACAGTGCTCCCTTTGTCTGGGTCCACACACGCAAAACATTTCTTTTAAAGGTAGGGGAGGTCATCTTGATGTTCCGTGTGTGGCAGCAGGGACCACATGCTTTCCTTTATCCCTTCCTGTCCCTCCTCTCCCCCTGCCTGCCCCCCTCACCCCGCCCCCGGGTGACCTGGAGATCTTAGAAGCTGCTTGAGAGGGAGAGTGGGGGCTAAGGGAATGTCAGGGGATGGCAGACTTGACATTGTAGAATTTGGACCCCCATAGGGAAGAACTGGCTTTTCTTCTGGGAAAGCAGTGAGGGGCAGAGACTTGTTCCATGTGGAACACCCTCCACCCCCATCAAGAACACGACCGCCTTTCCCTCTGCAGTGGGACAGGGAAGGTAATAATAAGGGTTCCACTAATGTTCCAATGTTTCAGGTGCAGGCATGAGGTTAAAGGCCTCCACGGACTGTCTTATTTTACCTTCACAGCCATCCTGAAAGGCAACCCAACTCTTACTTTGAGTTTCTGAATTGGCCCCTGAGACTCAGAGAGGAACAGCCACTGATCTGAGGTCACACAGCTAGAAAGCAGAGGAGGCAGGATTTGGATGTGGGCGATCTGATTCTAGTGCCATACTCTGAGGCCCAGGGAAGTTGTCACTTGCTCACCATCTCAAGCTAGCTGGGGGTAGAACTAAGATTATTATTCAGGCTTTCTGATCTTTAGTTTTTCCAATCATATCACATTGCCTTTTGATTTTAATTGTCATAGGAATGCTATTTCAAAGTTAAAATTCAAGAGCACATTCAATTCATCCAAAGTAGTCTCCAAACGGAGTGGATAAACTTGGTGCTTTCTCTCTCCCTTAAATCTTTTTTATTGATCTTAGAGAGGGAAAGAGAGAGGTATAGAGAGCAAGAAAAACATTGGTGTGAGAGAGAAACATCAATTGGTTGCTTCCCCTGTACATCCCAACATGGGACCCAAAACCTAGGTGGGAACCTCCAACCTGGGTATGTACCCTGACCAGGAATTGAACTGATGACCTTACTGTGCACAAGACGATAACCAACTGAGCCACACCAGCCAGGCTGCTAATCTCTTTTAGTGTCAAAGACCAATAGAGTTTTTATTTGTTTGGTTGTTTTTTTAACTCTATTAAAATTATTTTTTTTTCTGAGCATAAAAGTAATACAGGCTAATAGCAGAAAATTTGGAAAATATAGGGGAAAAAAGAGCCATAATTCTACCAGCCAGAGGTAAGCTTAGCATTTTAGCTTGTTATATCGAGATATATATGTATATATAATTTTACACCCAACTTTAAGTTGTGTTCGTGATGACAAATAGGTTAAATCTGTTGCCATCTGATTGATTGCTGTTTAGAAAACTTCTGAACCCTCATGGTTTTGGTGTTGTGATGAACTCACAGCGATCACTGCTGGTTCATGCTTCAGGGCTGCATCTGGAGGAGCACTTAGCTGGCATACTTTCAAGAGCCACATCATGGCTGCATTCTATGTGAACACATTTTGATGCCAATTTTATTTTCAGAACAATAGTGCTGGGGCAGGCTTACTCTCTTATATTGATGATGTTTACCTGATTGCCTGGGTGAGAGCCAGGAATTCTCTCGCCGCCAGCATTCCATGAGCCAGAAAGATGATGGTCATCTCTTGATAATAGGTGGAGGCTTCTATCCTTGGGTCAGAGGGACTGGTTACAGGGAAAACTGCTTTCAAAACCTCAGCCCAGGAGCCTGCCATCCTGCAGATTGAATGGCCTGTCCTTCTGAGTTAGTCAATGCCACTTCCCCACCTCCCTTGTTTTTCTGAATGTTTATTTGTCATCTTGCATGTGGTCTTCCACAGAAGCAAGTGTGGAGGTAAATTGCTGTCTGACATTGGAGCCCTCTGCTGTTCTCTGAGTCTGAAAGCATCACTGAAATGGCCATCGCTGGAATGGAAGGGCTGGACAGGATCTTCATTCCAAAGCCCTTATCTTACCACCAACTCGCATGGAGAACGTGACATGCGCAAGTTATCCAGCTAGTGGTGGAACCAGGCCTGCGATTAGGTTCTGCTGACCTCTGTTCAGTTCTTCTCTTTTCTTGCTGATTTGTTTTAAACTCTATGGCATTACTTCTTTTTTTTTTAAGGAGAAAAAGACATAGGTGAATAGATTTAGTCCTTTAGAAATGATGTACTTGGAGAGAAGAACACTATCGAGGAATTTACATTTTACATATTGATTCTTCTAGTGCAGGGGTAGGGAACTTGTTTTCTGCCAAGTGCCATTTGGATATTTATAACATCATTCACAGGCCATACAAAATTATCAACTTAAAAATTTGCCTCCTATATTTGATCAGACATTTAGTTAACTCACTGCTAATGCCTTGCCAGGGCCAGACCAAATGATTTTACGGGCCTTATACGGCCCATGGGCCGGACATTCCCCACCCCTGTTCTAGTTATTTATGTCTATTGTGAGCAGTTTCCAAACTGAAAATTGGATCATGTGGTTAGACAAGGAGTTATTTCATTTGTGAATTTATTTTTATGCAGGGTCTTATGAAGGTTTAAAAATAAAAACATGTTTAGTTATATAATAATAGCTAACATTTTTCTGAGTATTTTAAGTTCTTTACATGACTTTTCTCCTTTAATTTTCCCACAATCCTCCAGGTAAGTATTTGGAATATGTTTATTCTACAGATGAGGAGAACAAGGCTTAGAGAAGTTAATAGACTTGTCTAGGGTCAAAACTTATCAATGACACTTGTCTTTCTGGCTCACAAATCTGTGACCTAACTCATTATACTACCCCATGTCCCAGTTCATGTTTGCATACACATGGGATATAATTTGGAAATCAGCTGACTTACTGAAAACAATAGATCTACATGAAAATAGATGAATCTTGGGTAAGAGATTCATCATCCTGATGACCAAAGATATTTAATTATTTGTCCTGATTTTCTGGCACCTGGTGGCAGGTCCCCCAAGATCAGCCTTAACTATATTTAGGAGTCCTGATGCCATGTCGGTCTGATGCAATGGACTGACTAGGTCAACATTTGAGATTTGCAGTGCTCTGAGTCTCTTATCCAAACCACAGCCTCCATTTGATGGGCAGTGTGCTTTGGCATTGGTCAGTTTCATGGAGGAGAAAGGGTGGAGGTGGCGGGGAATGGGGACAACCTATTTTGAAATCTTGCTTATGAGTTCAGACCATGATCCTCTTGAGGTCCTGGCTGTCATCAGAGCTTGGGTAACTTTATTATTAAGACGCATTCACTCACTCTTTAAAATATAGCTTTTCCATCGCATTACTTTTAGGCTGTCTCTACTCAGTGCCGGAATGTCTGGGTTGTGTCATAACACGGCCAATTAAAAAGAAAAAGGTGCAAAAAGCCAAGGCCCATCCCTCCCTTCCGAGTCAGGTTCTTGTCCCTCTTAGGATTTGTAATTTCCCCGCTCTTCTGAGCTCAGGGCTGTCATTAGGGGTCAGCTAAGCAGGTTTATGGCCACATTGACACCATGATATCACTTAATCATCGAGAAGGTGGTATGGAGTTAAGAAACACTGCCTCCTAAAAAGCAAGCCCAAGGCACGGGGCAGGAGGGTTGGGCAGCACGGAAAGGGCAACCTAGAAACAGTGGCAGGAGCCTGGGAAAGGATCCAGGGAGGTCATCAGGACCTTCTCACTGCACTGGAACAGGTGTCCACGGGTGGAACCCGAAGCTGCACTGAACCAGTGGGCTCTCGTGGAGCTGAGCGTAAAGCTTTTTATTTCACTTCCCTAACGATGGTGCCTTGTATTACTCTTGAAGGGTTTTGTCAGCCTTGATAGATTAATTAATACTAAAATGCAAATTAAACTGATCCTATTATCTCTTCCAACTTCATCCTGCACAGAGATGGAGAGAATAGTATATTGAGTTTCTGAATACCACCAGCCAGCCTCCATAGTAATCAGCTTGAGGCAAATCTTGTTTCCTTTGCACTCGTAATGACTCCATCCTACCTCGGATGACTTCTATGGGCAACTGCATTATAATAGACAATTTAACCCAAAAGGATGCATTTAAAGGAGGAGCTATTGGCATTTTACCAGTGAGACAGGGCCGAGCAATTTCCATAGGTGCTCTTTTGAACAACCATACAGCATAAAAGGAAATTCACTTATTGCATCAGGTATCTGGGATGTATAGATAAAGGGACACGAGACACAGAATGCTTTGGGAAGGAAACTATTGCCATAAAGTCTAGCACATTTTCGGGGTGGACTTGAGGTAGCATGTTAAATAAAGATCCAACTACCTTTTGAGGAGAGGTGCCTGGCAAAGAGAATGTGCCAACAAGAATGACCTTCCACCCCCCAGGATGCTTGAGGCCAGGAAACAGGCTGGAGAGTCAGCTTCCAAAAGAACCCAGGCACCCAAATAGCCCGGCATGGAGCTGGAGGGCAGTGCTTAAAAAGGCAGTCTTTATTATTTTATTTTTAGGCAACATAATTAAATGATAATAGTACCATGTAGCACAGTTTTATGAAGCAATAATCCCGTTCCCAAATGGGTCAACTATAAAACTATAAGCCCGATGGCCAAGTCATTTATCCCAAGGAGAAAACCCGATTATTGCAGGGGAAAGCAGGGGATGGCTCTGTTATAATGATCTTGCTACATGAGCTTAAGTAGATCTAAGACACTGGACAGGGAAGCCAAAGCTTTGGACCTAGGAGAAAGAAGGCAAGAGAGGGCTTGGGATGTGTTTGACAAGAGCTCAGGGAGGGTGAGACTTGGCAAAGGTAGCTCAGTGGTAGGAGCCACCTGGCAGGAGTGAGTGAATTCAGTAAAGTTACAGTTTCAGGAAACACATCAGACCACAATTCCATACACATCCTTTTCAGAGAGGAAGAAATTGTTTTAGGAGGCAAATGGAGAAGGGAAAGGAACTTTTAATTTTGGGGCTCCGACACTATGTGCCAACACTTGTATGGGTTTTATCACATCTAATCCTCAATTTGACCCTGGGAAGTAAGGATTATCCTCTTAAATTCTCTAACTGAGGAAAACGGGGCTCATGTGTTAAAGCCGTGATGCAAACCCACTCCTTTGATGGCTGTGGTGTGTCTCACCAGGAGAGTTACAAGGAAGAGCTTGCACTGAAATTTGACCTGGGACTGGATGGATGCTCTCCCGGGTCCACTTAGTGGTTCCTGATTACAAAATGTCCTTATACTCCGGGCAGTAAAGAAAGAATGCTGAACACATTTTTTCCTAATGGGATCTTTGGAGCCAGGAAGGCAGCCTCTGGTTCCTCGTAGAACCCAGATCTGCCCTCTTCTCTGGCCATTTCAGTTTTCCCTGCAAAGCTCTTATTTTAGTCTGCCAAGCCCCCAGCAATTTGCCAAGCACATAGTAAGGCATCAATCAATATTGTGCAATAAATACACTAATGCATGAAAACATTATCCACACACACATCTCCACATGGAGAGAGAAGTATGTATTTTGTTGTATTGCCACATCCTTTAGGGACAAGTTCAAATGTTCACTCCTCTTTCCTTCTCCTTCTTACTAAAGTCCACAGTTATATTTCTGTCTGCCTAGAGCACTTATTGTCCATACCCTCATGTCACTAAGAACTCAGACACTGTAGTACGTATTTGTTCTTGGTTTGGGATGGGAAGATCTTGCCTCTCCTTTTATTTATGTATGTATTTATATTTTATTGATTTTTTACAGAGAGGAAGGGAAAGGGATAGAAAGTCAGAAACATCGATGAGAGAGAGACATCGATCAGCCACCTCCTGCACACCCCCTACTGGAGTTGTGCCTGCGAACAAGGCACATGCCCCCAACTGGAATTGAACCTGGGACCTTTCAGTCCTCAGGCCAACGCTCTATCCACTGAGCCAATCCGGTCTCGGCTTGCCTCTCCTTTATGAGTAAAGCAACTTGAGGATATGGCCTGCATCTTATTATTCTTGTATCGCCCACAGCACCTACTACAGCATTCCATTAGAAGGTGCCCAGCAAATATTGGTTGAATTCAAGAATCTGAATGAATTTGTGGATGCATAAGGAATAATGGTTATGAGAATGGGCTTCAGAGAGAAACAAAAACTGCACTAGAAACCCGGCTCTGCTACTTGCCGGCCTTGAAAAGAGTTATTCTCTCTCTGAATGTCACCTTCCTCATCTGTAAAACATGAATGGACACCACTGGCAGCTGCTGATGGGCTGCTGTTAAGGTTAAAGGAGGTAGAGCATAGGCAGGCTTTAAGCTCAGTGCGTGACAGATGCTCAATGCTCCAATAAGTGGTGGAAAAGGGAAAAGGGGAATGCAGACAGCAAGGAAGTGGACGTCAGTTTCTGTATGCAGAACGGGTGAGGCCAGGGAGAGGGTGTAGGGAATACCTAACTAGGTCCAGCCGTGACAGCCCTGGATGTGTGGGTCACTTGCAAAACCCAACTGGTCTCAGAGCTTACAGCCATTGTTATTTATTCTCTTTCACGATTTTGGGATTAATCACCTGTCTTTGTTTCTCACTTGGGGTAACAGGTAAGAGCCACACATGGTATATCTCTGCTCTCTTTAAGGTTCTGAGAAACTAGAACTGCCCCAGCCAGTTTGGGTCAGTGGAGAGAGTGTTGGCCTGTGGACTGAAGGGTACCAGGTTTGAATCCCCAGTAAGGGGTGTGCAAGGAGGAAGCCGGTCAATTATTCTCTCTCATTGATGTTTCTATCTTTCTTTTCCTCTCTATTCCTCTCTGAAATCATTAAAAATATATTTAAAAAAAAGAAAAGAAGCTAGAACTAATTCTTCCCCGCAGTGATTAAGGAATCCAGAATTGGAACGTCCCTCCCCAACCCAAAAATAAGAAGAGGAGAGAGAGAGGGAGGGGGGAGGGAGGGAGGAAACCAATATTTTTAAGCGTCTCCCATACACCAAACATTTAATGATACTATACTGCATTTTGTGAATAAAATGTGAGAGAATGAGGCAATAAGGACATGACTATTATGTTTAATATCAGGTAGGTAAGGCTGTAAAGAGGAAAATAAAATGTGGTAGGAGAACAGCAAGTGATAAAAGAAGATAGTGCAGTGCAGTCAGGGAGCCTCTCAGAGGAGGGACATCTGAGCAGAGACGAGGTCCTGAGGGAGGCAGTTGTTCCAGTGTCTGGAGGAAGGACATCCCGTTGCAGATGCAAACCTACGGCTGCTGAGATCAAGGTGCTGCAAGAAGCCAGTTTCATCAAGTCGGCATTGATGCAGGAAGAAGGTGACCAGGGATGGGGTGCAGAGGTACCCAGCGGCCAGATCATATAGGACCTTGTAGGCAGTATTGTCCTCAGCCCCAGGCAAGGGCATTGCCACAGTCACAGTAAACACTCATTATTAACAAACAAATTGCCAAAACCGGTTTGGCTCAGTGGATAGAGCATCGGCCTATGGACTGAAAGGTCCTGGGTTTGATTCCGATCAAGGGCATGTATCTTGGTTGCGGGCACATCCCCAGTGGGGGTATGCAGGAGGCGGCTGATCGATGTCTCTTTCTCTCATCGATGTTTCTGACTCTCTGTACCTCTCTTTTTCCTCTCTGTAAACAATCAATAAAATATATTTAAAAAACAAAACAAAACAAAACAAACACATAGGCCTCCACATTCCTTGTGATTCAGCGCTCAGTGTCAACACAGAGCAACCCAAACCACACACATCCACGCCTGCAGCTGCCATGGTTCAACCCCAGAGGCACGGTTCTCACATCTCTTGTCCTGTGTCCTTAAAACAAAAGGTTGCCGCATCCAAATCCTGTAAAGTTTGGTGGGGGTTTGCGCTGCTGCTGCTGGCTTTGGAAGCAGACACTGGTTTGGAACCTGGGAAAGATTTAAGTCGATGAAGCATCTAGGTGAAAGAAAAGACAAACCGATTTGATACATTTTTCCTCTCAGATATAATTTTTTTTTTTGCATAGTGAAGTGCAGAATTATTTCCCAGTAGTGTCAGGCATTCATTTTCTAGCATACATATTCCAAAATGTGCTTCTGAATGTCTTTTTGGACACAAGTGCATATAGTGGCTGAGAACTGTTTTGTAATAGTAAAAAAAAGATCATATTACCTTAAATTTGTCTGTATGTTTTCATTATATATAGACATATTGCTATATCTATCTATCTATCTATCTATCTATCTATCTATCTATCTATCTAATCTAATCTAATCTAATCTATCAACAGAGTGAAGTTGAATGACTGGTCAAGGTCATACCGTAATGAATTGTAAAAGGCCACTTAGAACTAGAGGTTTCTCTATGAGAGGAGTATGCGGAGAGCTGTGAGGGCAGCTGGACCCAGACAGGAGTTGGTGTTTGCCATGTGTGTCTGGGAACCTGGAATTGAAACGTTGGCATCAGCAGGTGTGGTTTTGAAAGAGGAGCAGGTACCAATGCCTCTTCCTGAGGCAGGGATCCGGGTTTCTGCGTCCCTGGGGAGTGAGTCCAGGAGGAGGCCAGGGAACCAGGAGCCTTTTGCCCAGAGTCAGCTCCCGTGAGTGCTCTGGCCTTCCTGCGCCGCTTTTCCCCATGAGCGACTGTCACTCACCAGCATTGAGCTGCTGCAGCACCAGATCATCCCATTCTAGGCACCGTTCGAGGCCTTTCCCTATTATTTTCCCTTAACCTTCATGCTCACAGCTCTGAGAGAAGTAGAGTAGTCATCCCTCGTTCACAAGGCAGGAGCAGAGACGCTCTCTGGTTATGTAAGTTTCCTCAGGTTAAACAGCCAGTAAGTGGTGGAGCCAGGGTTCAAAGACAAGCGTCAGAACTCATCCGCTTTCAAGTTAAACCCACCCAGCTGAAGCCTAGACAGGCCAAGCCCCTTGCATAAACTCACACGCCGAGCTCATGGCAGGAGCCAGACCCTGAAGCCCACCTAGCCTGTCTCCCACTGTCCTGGCGGAAGGAGCCTTTGCTTGCCTGTTGGAGGATTTGGCTCGTGGGTCCATCTGGGAATGGACCCTAGATCTAGGCATAGTGCCTGCTTTTGGCATGGTGGTTCAGAAATTACAGCTTCTTATATCTTTTTCAGTCTTATTTTATGAACCCTGTTGGGGGAATTTGTTCACAGTTCTTTGCTTGATTTCCGCATGGAATCAACAGTAGACTCCTGCAAACGAGTCCGTTCCAAAGTTCTCCTTTAAACACTAGAATTGCAGGGACTTTCTGATGGAATTAGGACTTGTCTTCCCCTTGGCTCCTTCTCACTGTAAAACTGTCCCACAAAGGGATTGCCAGCACAAAGAAAAAGGAGGAAGTCCATTTCAAATTCGCTTCTCAAGATTAAGTCCAAAAATTCAGCCTTGACCCTGTGGGCATAGGAAGATCATGTCAACTGCTTAGAGGACAGGAGAAAGAGGAGGAAAGGTACCCTAGAAAGAGGACTAGACTGGGACATACCAGGGAGGACAAACCTCTGAGTATGTGATCTCCAGAATTTATAAATTCCCTGCCCCAGTTTCTTCACACCTCAAATTCTTCTTGCAAGGATCAATGAGTTATTTCTGAATATTATTGATAAATAACTCATTGGTTGTTTAGAAGGAAAACAAGCAACACTTGCTTTCTTCAATACTATCCTACTCCAAACTACTGTATAGTGCCCCCCCCCCCCTTATCCATGGGGGATATGTTTCAAGACCCCAGAGGATGCCTGAAACCGCAGACAGTGTCTATATAGACTGTTTTTTCCTATACATATATCCCTATGGTAAAGTTTAATTTGTAAATTAGGCATAGTGAGAGAGTAACAATAACTAATAATAAAATAGAGCAGTTATAACTATATATTATAATAAAAGTTATGTGAATGTGGTCTCTCTCTCTGTCTCTCTCTCTCTCACAGAATATCTGAGAACAAGAAGGCAACTGAGTGACTAAGGCTCGGAGGGTAGTATATATGATAGGGATACTCTGGACAAAGGGACAGTTCATGGCCAGGACAGAATGGGGCAGGATGGAACAGGAAGGTATAAGAGTTCATCTTATCAGAACAGGCCATGATTTAAACTTATGAAGTGTTTATTTCTGGAATTTTCCACTTAATATTTCTGAACCTTGATTATTCTGTGGATAACTGAAGCCATAGAGAAATAAACCACGGATAAGGGGGATTCTTTGCTTTAACAGCAACGAGATTTAAGAAGCCAGTCTTTGGTACTGACTGTTCATCTCTGTGGAGTATTTTCCACTTGTTTTTGGATTTCCAGAATGCCAAGTGCGATTACAAACAAAAGATCTGTGTGTCAAACAAGAAAATAATTAGCCCCAACCAGTGTTTCCAGCAAAAGGTTCAGTCTTGGAGGCTTGTCCTCAACGAGCCAGATCAAGATGGTATCCTGTCTTGTCTAGGTAAAAGGCTGGCTTTGTCCAATTAGAGATTTAATTTTAAACAAAAATGCTAGAGCTTCAGCTTTGCTTTCGAAAGCCCCAGTGGGTGTGATTGCATCCTGGGGACATAAGATGGGGCTAAAAACTCTCCAAAGCTGCTATTCTAGGTGTCTGAATTCACTAGCTCAGATCACAGCAGGGACCACAGACGTCACACCTGGAATCTGGAATGAGCATTATAAAGTTGGCAAGGCTGGAAAGGCATTAGTAAACATTATTAAGAATTCCTTGCGGGCAATTAGACTCCAACAATATCTTTGGAGAGGTTGTTTTTTTTCCTTTTATTTCTCCCCCCTCACCTCCCCCCCTGCTTTTTTTTTTTTGCATCTTTATTTCTATCTTGCTAATGAGAGAGTAATGAGCCACATACTTGTTACCTAGAAGGAATATCTCTGCAAAGCTCCAGTGAACTTAAAAACAGTATTTACAAACTGATTATTGTTCGCATTCATTATAAATTCTAAATTAGAGGGAATTGTAATAAAGAGAGCCAGGAAACGAGTTGTTCCTCACGCAGAGGTTTCATGGGCCCTTAAATGGTGAAACGCTGAGATTCCTGCCAGCGCAGAATGGGCAATGGGTGACGTCCTTGGACTTGGTGGAGAATGCGTCTCACAGCCCTGGAGCTGTTTATTCCCCTTGTTTGTTACCTACGACACGGTTGTCCGAACTCAAATTCAAGGCAACAGTATCTGGTATGCACAGCTGAAAGATCTGTTTTCTACTGAAGCACATCAATTAGTAGCCCACTTGCCACGGACTCACCTCACCCCACCCCAACCCACCCCTTGTTCTGTTTACTTATGCATTTCTTTCCCGAGCTTCCCCCTCCAAAGGAGGGAGGAAATGTGGTTCATCAGATTGGCTCTTGATATTGGCTGAAACACTCCCCTCCTTGCCTGACTTGCAGGGACCCGGCCCTCTACAATCCATAGCATCTTCACCTTGAGGCCCAGTGTCACTTAGAAGGGCTAAATGAGCATCACATCCTTTCTCTCTCTTCTCTGCCCTTTAATATCACACATGCATGTCCTCCCTTTGGCTGTGACAGAAATGTTGGAGAAGAACAGCTCTGCCATCTGTGATCATTTTCCACAACTCATGGGCCTGCTATCTATCTATCATCTATCTATCTATCTATCTATCTATCTATCTATCTATCTATCTTGTTTGATTTGGTTTAGCATCTGACTGTTCTTACCTACCTGTGGAGGCAAGTCTTGCATTATTTCTTTTGATATTCATGACAGCTAAGGAAACTGAGGCTTCGAGAGCTTCAAAAAATGGGTGAGGCAGGGATTTTAACCTAAGACGTTGGGCTTCAGAATAGCTGCTCCAGTGTTGGTTGAATTGAAGCAAACACTCTTAAATGCAAATATTGTATGTTATTCCTCTAACATGAGTGGCTGCATTGAAGTACTTTGCCACTTCGGGACTGTACTGATGGGCCAGAGGAGTACTAAAATGGGCACAGGAGTCTAGAATGGGAGACATGGGGTTTAAATATTGGGTTCCTACCTGAAAGGCACATGAGCCCTATTGACTCAAAACAAACAACCCCCCTCTCTTCCTGACAACATGACTTCTTCACGCAGAGGCTAACTTGCCTTAGTTCCCTCCGTCATACTAAGGTGTCCTCTCGTTCTGTGATCTCTGTCAGTAGCTTTGCATCAGTATGCATGGGTTGGTGATCAGGGAATAGTCCTGTCACAGGACCTTGAACCAAGCTGCCAACTGCCATAAAGAATGGACATAGGCTGTTCTGTGTATAGTCCCCCACTGGGAATATGCCTGACCGGGGAGGCAGGAAACTGTTGGAGATTACGGGAGACACCTGGTGAATCTTAAAGAGATGGAAAGCCTTCATTCATTTTGGAGAATAAAAAAAAATGCTGTCATGTATTGTGGAGTATAGCATCCTAATTAAAAGCATAAGGCTTGGCGTAGCCTTTTAGCATGTGTGATCTTGGGCACATTTTTTACTTCGGTTTTGCCATCCATTAAATGGAGATAACAATTTTCTATATCTCATAGAGAATTTGTGAGGATTAAATGAGATAATATATGTAAGATGGTTTGTCCAGTGCTAGGAATATAGTAAATGCACAAATAGTATTATCTATGATTACCTGCTGTTTTCCTTGGATATAAAAGACACTTTTTGGTGGTGATGTAAGGATATGATAAGATAGGCTATTTCAAGCTTTAAAAGAGTACATATGGGACCAATTTGAAGGGCAGTGGGGATCAATGGGAGGGGCACAAGAGCAAATGAGGGAACCATAGGGTACTGGCGGAGAGGATGAGCCATAAAGAAATGCTGGGAGGCCCTAGCCAGTTTGGCTCAGTGGATAGTCATTGGCTCACAGACTGAAGGGTCCCCTGTTCAATTCTAGTCAAGGGCATATATCTCAGTTGCAGGCTCTATCTCAGCCCTGGTTGGGGTGCATGTGGGAGACAATTGGTCTCTTTCATATCAATGTTTCTCTCTCTGTCTCTCCCCCTCCCTTCCACTCTCTCTTAAAACAAGAAGAAAAAAAAGAATTTCTGTGAGTAAAGCAGCACCTTGCCCTTGGTTCAGCATAGAAATGGCCTGAGGCTATTTCCAAATTTGAAAGGAACTAGGGCTGGGAGCACCAGTCTTATTTTGGATATGAGGGATTAGGCTAGGACAGTGGTCGGCAAACTCATTAGTCAACAGAGCCAAGAATCAACAGTACAACGATTGAAATTTCTTTTGAGAGCCAAGTTTTTTAAACTTAAACTTCTCCTAATGCCACTTCTTCAAAATAGACTTACCCAGGCAGTGATATTTTGTGGAAGAGCCACACTCACAGGGCCAGAGAGCCACATGTGGCTTGAGAGTCGCAGTTTGCTGACCACGGGGCTAGGAGATGGGATTACTCTAGTTGGGGAATTTGAATTTCAGGTGAACACATCTAGATAAATGGTAAAATAACAAGTCAGAAACAATTCAGAAGCAGAAATGAATGCAGCACACACACACACACACACACACACACACACACACACTCTGAATGCTTGCTCTCATACACTAAAGTAAGACTCCACTTTTGTATGGTTCATTATGGTTTATAAAATACTTTCATATTCATTACTGTTCTGCAGAGCATGACAAGTCATGAGTCATTAACAAGGGCGAACAGAAATTGGCAGCTGAAGGGAAAGCCATGGCTCTTAGGGGCTAGGAGATCTGTAAGAACCAGGGGCGTGTATGGAAGGCAGGCGACCAGATGTGAAACATCAGCATCCACGAGGTTACCTTTAATGAAATCACATAGTTTTACTGAGCCTCAGGTTCCTTGTCTGTTAAATGGGGATAATTATGGTGTCTGTTTTACCAGGTTGTCAGGATGAGAAGAAGCAATTAAAGCAAAATGCTCAGTGCCAAATCAGTACTTAAATTGTTGTGTGCTGGTCAGTAGTAAGGAATGCCTGAGGTGTTTAGTGAGGAAATATGCCTGGAAACAGATTCCATCAACAACGAAGAGAAAAGAAAGTGGGGTAGGAAGGCGAACAAAAAGAATTGTTCTACTTGGTTATTTTGGCCTAATTGTGGAAGTAGCAGAACTAGATGCGAGACTCCCTGTCCAGTGTTCTTTCTCTTATATCAGATCCACTTTCTAATTATTGGGCTAAACAAGAGACCTCAGTTCCCCCATAGACAGCCCTGGCACACAGACATCCATCTGGCCTTCGTTTGTCTCAGTGAATTCCTATTTCAAGACACCATGTACTTGGGGCGAGATCTCAGGACTCCACAGAGGATTAAACTGAAACATCCCATCCCGCTGGTTCAGGAGGAGGAGATCTTTCTGTACGTTTCTGAAGAAGTTGGCAGTGGTTGTTGGAAATACTGCTGAGTGGCCAAAGCTTTGGCCAGGCCAGTTACTCTCTTTGAAAGTTGCCTTGGGGAGTGAGCTTGTCCACGATTCTAGGCCTTACTAGATCTTTGGTAAGGTATCATTGTTCCTTAGTTAGGGGACAGCATTCACTAGCAGTATTCTTAGCAAATCCTAGTTATGATCATCAGCAGGGTACCCAGGGATACTTCTTTACCACTCTCACCTCTAGGTCTTTCTTGAGATCAGATCTCATCAATGTTATCATTGATTTCCCTTTCTTCCATCCATCCATCCATTCATCCATCCATCTACCCACCCACCAAACCCTTTATTTAACACTGATGCTTACTCCATATTAGACTTTGTGCCTGCTACTGAAAAACTCTTACTTGTGGTTCCATTGCTAGCCTATATGGACTTGTCAACTCCCCTGATTCTTTGATATCTTCCAACCTCTTTCAACTTAGACTTCTGGATCTCATCAATTTGATCTTCTCAAGTCTTTCAATTATCTAGGCTGATAGTCGAATACCAACACCCTTAGTTTTCAGGGGTGGGGCTTTTGGAGGCTTGATTGAAGTGTTGAAGTTTGGAATTTCACTTTAGGCGAGGGAAACAAGCAATGTGGTTGCCAGTCTTGAGAATGAATGGGGTCTGGCAACTGGGGCTTGATTGGCCTGGTCTTTACTGTCAGTTGGCAGGTAAGAAAAACACACAACAAAACTTCTGAAAAATTCTTCCTAATGGCACTTTCCTAAGCCCCTTCCTACAATAACCAAACTATACTACCCTCTTCAAAAGGGTTAGTTTTCTTTGTGAGGAAAGTAAGACAGTCACCCAAGATGCTGAAAATGGCAGTTCTGGTTATCAATTGTTTTTACAGTCTGTGGAACGATGCTGAAGAATTTTCACATCCACAACTTCCAAATCATCAGCTCCTGCCATGAGGAGCCCGGGAAGAAACTTCATCTCTTGACATTCAAACCACTTTTTCTTTTATTTCTGTAAATTGTAAGATATAAACTTTATTTGTGTACAGGAAACCTGTTCATATATAGGTAGAGATCAGATTATAACTTTATCCCCACAGGGCCCTAAAAAAATCCCTACTGCATGGTCTCTATTAGGAAATGCCTAATTTTGGGGATCTCTTCATTGTGGCACTTACCTTGCACCACCATGGACTCCTGGCAATATCCAGGTCTTTGTAGGGAGTGAAGTATCTTACAACACAGAGGTATCCAGTCCCAGTCTGGTCACTACCTCCTGACGGGGCTTGGACTCAACCTCCAGTGTGGCCTTCTCACCTGTTCCCTGCATTTGCTGCCCCATTTGTGGTTCTCATAAAGACGGTAAGCAATTAGGCTGTTCAGTTGTGGCACATGGTAGTGTAAAATTATGGAATTTCGGATTTTAATGAGTTCAGGTGCCATACAAAAGAACTCCCCGTCCTCCTCCCCCAGCCCCTCGTCCATAAAATTATATGGCTTTAGAATTGGGGCTTTATGCAGCCTGGACCGAGCCACTTTATTTAAAGAAAAAAATGGACCGGGGGAAAAAAAATCAGCACAATTATATGCAGATTTGTTCATAAATCAGGCGCTGCAGCAGCTGCGCAGCACATGTTGGCAATCCCGAGTTGGTTGCTGGAACTTGAAAGATAAACATGAACCTGTTTCCACAGAGGAAAATCTGTTCACAGCAAGGAGCTGACCCTGTTCTTTAAACAAGGATGATGGTGTGGCGGCCTGCTGTGCCCCACTCCGTGTCGCTGTTTGGTGGCGAGGGTCACATAAAGAAGAGACTAATGAATGAGAGGTGACCTTGGGCAGGAGGAATCCGCAATAGGATAGGCAGAAGGCGACTCTTCCACCCAACATGCCAAGGCCAATTCACTAAGTGGCTGGATCTTTCATATATAATGTAGAGAGAAAGGATGCAGTTTACCATGAAAGAGTAGATCTGAGGCTTATGTTATTTTAAATATATGTGCATGTCCCCAGAGCTCCTGCCAAGTCCTGTGCAGAGAAGGTAAGGACCAGCAGAGGGGACCGCACCATGAGGCTGATGGCTTGTGCTCTGACTTAGTGCCAACAGTCTCATTGCGAGGTCTAGCTGTTTCCTGGCCCAGGTATTCTTTAGGGAATGGAATATAGTGCAGGGTATTTCTTAGCTGGCTTTTTGTGGGAATGGGGACCCCAAATTGACCTGTGTCTGTCTGCTTCAATGGAAGGAGAGGCACCTTGGGTGACGGTGAGGGTGTCTTTGTGACAATACAGTGGACTTAATGTGTGGGACCACTTAATTACCTGGAATGAATGGTGATGTAAACTGCCCCAGGCAGACATGACTAACCTCCTTCCTCCTACTAAGTAAAAGGCAAGTTTTGGAGAGAGTCTGATTATCTTCTTTTTCCTCCATTACCTCCCTAGAACTCAGGTCTTGGAGATCCATTAAGAGTTAATAATCAGGGATCCTTAGGTGAGTCTCAGGTCAAAAGCTTTGGGGCCTCTGTGCTTTTCAAGGGCTTTATCCAAGCACGGCCCTTCAGCCAGGCCCCGGACACGTGGAAAGGTCTGTTCGTGCTAGAGCATTTCCTTAACCTGGGAAAATGTCACTGATCCCAGAGGCAAGACTTTTTGTCCTTTCTAATGACTGCCGTTCAATCCGTCACCCCTAGAGTCTGAAAGAAAACCCATATACTCAAGACACACAAACACACTCCCACTCCCACATGAGTGATGCATCATTATTAATAAATGAATGGAGCTATTTGTTATTTATTATTTAAACCTTCAATACTGGCTGGTCTGAGTGATACATGAAATATAGGCAAGTAATTTATTTATTAGGGAAAATAATGATTTTTTCCCCCCACAGCATAACCTCCTCTGACCCAAACCAGCAAGAGCTTTATCAAATACAAGAACGGTGGCTTGTAATTTCAGAGTCTTCCAGAGCATCGTAACTGACAACCTTTTTAACATAAGTACATTGAACAAATAATTTATAGACGTATTCTGGGAATATTTTAGGGTATTTTATTACTACTTCTGAAAGCCATGGCATGTTATCGATTTCGGGATATTAATACAACCTGAGGGGGAGGGCCCATGCTCAGCTCCTAATCCGCATCAGCTTTCAGGGCAAACAATATATTTCACTGAAGGGTGCCTTGAACCAAGGCAGCAGAGGTTAACAATTACACATCAGAGCCAAAAGTTTAAGGTCATGAATTTCACTCATTGCAGAATTTCCTCTTTGGGACTGAAACAGATTGTCCCTTAATTTGGGTTTTTATCCAAATTTTGTGACCATCGTTCAGCATGAACTGTCCTTTCCCTTAGCCCATCCCTCTTCTGACACTTCCTTGGGATTCAGGGAGCCTGCTTCCTGCTGGAAGGACCACCATTACCCCTTTTTCAAAAACGTATTTATAGTGGATTTGAGGGGCTTCTTTAAAAGCGGTTATGATGTCCCTCCTGTGTTACTTGCTTTTTTTTAGGTGGTCTCTGGATGATTAATGCTTGTGTTATCAACATCTTGTTCATATTTGATATTTTAAAAGTATGCATCTCTTCGTTATGCTTACTTAGACGTATGGATTTATTGCATCTCTTCGTTATGCTTACTTAGACGTATGGATTTATTACACAGACACGATTGCCCAAATTTCTGACCCTCATACTAAGGTTTCTCCCTAAATTGTCTTCACTATCTTGTCAGCCCTTAGTAAGAACTCAGTGTTCAAGCCAAGCTCAGTCTCTTATCTCTGAAAC
Source organism: Lasiurus borealis (assembly GCA_004026805.1). Taxonomy (NCBI): domain Eukaryota; kingdom Metazoa; phylum Chordata; class Mammalia; order Chiroptera; family Vespertilionidae; genus Lasiurus; species Lasiurus borealis. The sequence goes on along the minus strand of PVJN01014423.1, from coordinate 20,262 downwards.
TCACCCCACCTTTCCTGCCTTTATGCCTTTGAGGCCACTGCTCTTTCTTGCCATCCCGTCTTTTTGTGTGTGAATATTGTCCTGACCCCTCCAATACATGATTATGTTCTTCTCTGAACCTCTCCATAACTCAGCAGCTCTCTCTCTCATGATTTAGCACTTTACCATGAGTGGCCTTGAATTAGTCCTACTTTCTCTTTCACATATATCATTTATCCTGCATTGACTGAGAGTAATTTGAGGAAAAGAATCATACAGGTTACATTTTCACTGTAGCCCCACACCACTCCGGATAGAGCTGAATAGATAGATATTGGCAGCTCAGTGTTACTAAATTTAGTATACATCAAATTTAAATGGTGCTAAAATCTAAGGAGAATCAAGAATAATTTTCAAAGCACAGCTTAGCCCATTTTTCTGTAATGATTCAAAAATTGCAGTATGATCAGGAATTCTATAAATTATTCTAAATGTGAAAATTCTCATTATTAATATAGTAGATGATTCTTAGTAAAAAGATCTGAAAATTTAGAAAAACAAAAATAAAATAAAATAATCTTCCAGAATCCCTTCACCCATAGCAAATACCATTAATATCTTGGTATATAACCTTCCAGACTACTTAGTGTGCATATGTGCATTTATGTATGAATACACACACTTTCACATGCAGGGTGGGGCAAAAGTAACTTTAGAGATGCTCATGTGAAAAATAATGCAATAATTAATAAATAATAACAAAAATATACGCAGAACTGAAAACCTACTTTTGCCAACTCCATATGTCACTGTTACTGCCTTCATTAATTTCCGAGGAGAAATTAGCAGAAAGAATTTGCTAGGATAAAAGGACATGTATAACATATAAATACGTGTGTGTGTCTGTGTGTGTATGTGTATGTATGTATATGGGTGCACGCACAGGTAATTTTGTCATTCACTGTGCATGCTTTTGAAACCTGTTTTTCAACGTGTCAATAGTGTGGCTTTAATGACTACATTGTTAGTCATTGTACCTTAATTTACTTAATCAGTTCATTATTATCGAACATTTAGGGTTTTCAACTTTTCACTCCTATAAACAGTGCCGGAAATGAGCTTTCTTATGGGTAAACATTTGTGCACGTTTTTCATAATTTCTTCAGGAGAGATTCCGAGAAGTGGAATTTCCAGGGCAAAGGGCATGCATAATTCAGGGCCCTGAGGCACACTGCCAAGCTGCCTCTCAGAAAGGCATTCATTTACAGTCCTATTGGTGGTGAGATGCTGTTTCCCCGTCCTGATCATTCGAAAGGTATTCCTCTTGAACTTGAAAAATGAAGGTTGGGAGGGAGAGCCTGATAGAGTTCACAGTGAGGGCTGCTGTGCTCTTCCTGAGACAGACTGGAAATGCCAGATGCCCGCGTAAAGTCCCTGTTCTCCTCTGATGCCAGTGGAAGGAGTCCTACTCGGCTGGGCTTGTTGTAACCTGGCCTCAGCCTATGGCTGAGCTCCTCTGACCTATTCCTCCACATCAGTGCATTTTAGGGTCCTCCTTGGCCAGCACACACCCTGCTCTCGTACCCCAACAACGTCCCACCCAGGGGCAGAGCTCACCTACACAAAGGCATTTGGTTCAGCTGTGGGTCAGTCAGAGTGCACAGGTAGTGCATTTGTCAAATCAGAGAAATAATCATGAAACAGGGAAGCCTGGGCTATGAAGCCTTATTTACTTACCGGGACATGAATAAAATCGTAGCACACATTTCCCCTATGCTAAGCACCGTGTCCTGTGCTTTCCTTGGATTATCATCGGCAGGTATGTTATCATCCCTCTATTATAGATGAGGAAACTGAGATTCAGAAGACTTCAGTAACTTGTCCAGGGGCGTGACTAGAAAGTGGAAGACTTGAGATCTGAAGACTTAGGAGTTGCAGGTATTAATACTCTTAACCACACCATACCATGTACCAGAGATATGCCACTGGGCGTCTTGGGACCCTGCTGGGTTCATGCCAGGAACTCTCCCCTGAGTGGAGTGTCCACGGCTTAATAGTAGGCACGGGGTTTGATGCATCTCTGAACTCTAAGATGAAGATGTACAGGTCAGGCTTTTAAATGAGAAATGAAAAGGTCTATCTGCGCCTTTAGGTTCACCTTCCTCACCTCGGTCAGGGTTGCAGCCTTGTTGACATCTTGAATTAGAGCATTCCTGCTGCAAGGGGCTGTCCGGTGGACCCCTGCTCCCAGTTGTGATAACCAGCTGTGCCTCCAGATGTTGTAAATATCCCCGAGCTGGGCCAGGAGAAGCATTCCCAGAGAGCCACTGGTCTACCTGGAAGATGCAGTGCGCTTCTGGCGTTGTTTTTGGCCGGTAGCAGCGGAACCCTCTCCTGTTCCTTTGGACTCCCCACCTTATTGAGACATTTCTGGTTGTCACACGGGGGGAGGGGGTGCTACTGCCATTCGGTGGGTAGAGGCCAGGGATGCTGCTGCACACCCTACAAAGCGCAGGACAGCTCCGCCATGAAGAAGGTTCTAGTACGAACTGTCAGTACTAGCTATGTGAGTTATCCCAGTGCCTTCCGACAAATGCCTTTAAACTCCGGCTAGTTCTAGAGCTGGAAACTGAAAATCTCACAGCATGGACATCTTCAGAGTCTGATCATATTTATAAGCACTGAAAGAATGTTTTATATCTGACAATGTGTTTAGTCATGTAATACATAGTCACCAAGCATCCAGTACATGCCAGGCACTGTGCTGGGTGCTGGGAATGTAATAGCCTGACAGACAGGGTAGCCACTCTGGTGCTTTCAGCTGGCAGGACAGACTCCCTAGTAGGAGGGGCTCTGAGTGCAAGGGGCATATTCAGGTCAGAATCTTAGGAGGAAAAGGTGTGTAGACTGAGGTCTGAAAGAGGAGTAGGGGTGACCCAGGAAAGAGGATGAGGAGTGCCCTGTGCAGAGACAGCTATGGGGGGCGGGTTGTGTGTAGGGAGGAGGGAAGAGGGTTGCTGTTGTTGTTGTTGGTGGTGGTGGTGGTTTGGGGGAGGGGGGTGCATAGAGAGAGCTCTAAGCAGAGAATTGAAATCTGCCTGAGTGCCTGAGCTGGTTTCAGCTGCTTCTCTCCAGCTTTGGAACCAGCTGGGGGAGGCCTCTGAGTGACAGTTCCCACAGCCTCCTCTCCTTAGGACCCTCCAGCAGCCTGCCTCGGGGGCCAGCAGCCCCCTGCTGTGACAGTGCAACTTGCAAATCATGTCTGGTGCTCCAGGTTGGGCAGGGAGGGAGGAGATGAAAATAGACATTTATTTCTTTTTCATTTTGCATTTAGCTGGGTGTGGGCTGACTGCTTTGCAGGATCCGATTATTCCCTCCCCAGGGTCCTGTGGTCAGACGCCAGCTGTGAGGATCTGTTACCATGGGTGACATTTTCATCCAATGGGGGACCCGCTGCTTGTTTGCAGAGTGGCAGATGGAGCAGCTAATCGATACAGCCTGGGAGGTGGGCGTCCCCTTCCTCGGCCCTGCCACACAATGCGAGCCGGGCCCCCAGGGGCTGGTGGAAAGCCTGCGCCTTTGATTGGAAAAGACCCGCTCAGTAGGGTTTCTGGCTCCAAACAATGCCCTGTTCTTTCCTAAGGTGGCCTGGCACTTCCAGGGTTTTCACAGCCCCGCCTCAGGCAGCACTCCTGGGAACCGCTGCTGCCAAGCCCTCCGGGTTCCCCGTGAATGATACCGAGTATTCTATTACCCGCAAAACGCAGCAGCGAGCATTTTTAGCATCATCTGTGTTCCAGCAATAGAGGGAGTGGGGGAGAGGAACAAGGTAATGTGCTGCCCCCGAGGACCGTGTGATGTAATTAGGGGCTTTCAGTCTGGTCATGGAATAGCCCCTAGCCACTCAGTCATCCTTCCGACTCATTTATTGAATAACCCGCATTGTGTGAGGGGCTGGAGATGTGAAGATAATTGCGATGTGGTTAGTCTCCCCCCAGTCCCATGTTTAACTCTGTGTTACATTGAACAAGGACAGCTAGGATTTGCTGCACCCTTTCTCTGCATTGTCTCATTAAACGATGATAACTTTAAGAGATGGATACCGATATTGTTTCCATGTTGGGGGAGGAAACCGAGGTCTTGAGTAGAGCAGTGACTTGTGCTGTTTCCACCGATGTGTCAGGTGGTTTAGCGTTTGAAATTTATACACACGTGTGTGTGTGTGTGTGTGTGTGTGTGTGTGTGTAAATTATCTTTGGTAAGAGATACTAAATGCCCACTAACTTGTTTATTATGTTACAAGATAAAATTCACCTAAGTACATCTTAAAGATCTCATTGGCTTGATTCAAAGATTCACAAACTGGGTGGCAACCAGTCTAGCAGATAAATGGAACTTAGGGGAGTTGTACAAAACGAAAAGACTTTCAGAGGCAGGAGGGAGTAGGAAGAAGGAAGTTATGTTAGGCAAGGAGGCGATGGCAGGGCCTAACCAGTGCTGATCAGGTGATTCCTGATGGACTGGTTTAAGATTCCATTTCCGGGAGAGAGGAAACTGTAAGTAAGTTTGGTGACTTGTGGATCAGCAAAAGGGTATTTGAGCCCTCTTGTCTTATTTTTAATAATAAGTTTTGCATTGCTTACGATATATTGATGAGAAGAAAAATTCATCCCTTGATTTTGGTTTTTGTTGTTAATCCTCACCCAAGGACACTTTTTTTCCATTAATTTTTAAAGAGAGTGGGAGGGATTGGAGGTTGGGAGGAGGGAGGAGAGAGAGAGAGAGGAAGATAGATATCAGTGTGAGAGAGACACATTGATTGTTTGCCTCCCACATGCGCCTGGATTCAGAGGCCCAAACCTGAGACCCTTTTGTGCTCAGGCCGACACTCTAACCACTGTGCACCATGGGGCAGGGCTACTTATTGATTTCTTTATCCTAAGAGCCAGGAAACCTGGGACCTCACTGGGACCTCATACTTGCAAGTGATGTGGGAACAGCCCGCACATCAGACTGAACTTCAACTTTCTTATCCTCAAGGAGGAATGATAAGGTGGGCTTTGTGCCTACCTTACTGAGGTTTTGTGATAACGGAATGGAGGTCAGATAAAGATTCAATGCAGGCACCTCACAGGACAGCCCAGGTGATGATCTGTTATGTCGCAGGCTTTGTGGATCCATGGTGTTTTCCCCAGCCTCCCTGGCATCACTGTTTCTGCCCTGTCAATGGAGGAGGCTGCAGATTAGAAGTTCCCAGCCTGGGGAGGGCAGTTCACTATGTAAACAAGGAGGCAGACCTTCCTTCTCGCTCTTGCAAGAAAAACATGGAACAAAATGCAGCCGAGTTCTCATCATCTCCCGCTGTCCTCTCCTCTTCAATTTAGGTTTCTTCTGTCTAATCCCATGCCCGCTGCCTCCTTCCCTCCCCAAATTGGTAATTCATTTCTTTTAAGCCAGGACACATATATAAGCATCACTATTTTAATTAACAAGAAGCAAACAGAAGAAGCTAGAAGGCATAGCAAGAAGAGTCCGCCACTCACATGCTTTAATTATTCATCGAGGTAAATAAAATTAAATATTTTCCCAGCAATCCAGAGCAGGATCTGAAGTAATTACAATGTCAGATTCATCAGAAATTCTCTCATCAAAATAAGAACCTTGATGTCATTTAATAATTTATAATACAAACACACAGAAATTGTAAAATGTTGTAAATAGAAAACTGCAGGGTAAGTGAACATGAATTAGTTAGGGGTTATGTTCTAGAAAAAGGCTGTCATGAGCTGTATAAATTTTTAATCAGAAATACTTTTGAGGCCTAATTTAGAGCAGGGAATATGCCAAGAACTTTAGAATACAAAGAACACAACAAAACAACAAATTCCCGCTGCCTGGACTTTCATAAACAATGCTTCGTGAAAAAGAACACCCGATGGCTTCAGGCAGAAGGAAGGACCGTTGTCTTTGAAGCTGTGTGTGTTCGAGATCACCTGTGACCCCTTTCATGTCGTCCGCACAGGTAGCAAATGAATTAATTAACCTCAGTGTAATGACCCCCAAAACAGCAAGTGGGAAAAGTCTGGTTCATTTCCATCAAGAGCGAAAGGTGGTCTCAGCCACTGAACCTTGTAAAACAATGTGCGATTCTGGAGACCATATGGTCCCATCCCAGTTTGAAATGGTTTTGATCTGTTCAGTTTCTATATGGGGGAAAAAACTCGAGGCAAATAGAGGAAACCAGATTTTTCTTTTCCTTACTCGCTGCGAGGTATTCGCGCCATGTGTGTCCCACCTTGTTCTGGGAAACATCTCTGGGGACTTCCCTGTCCCAGGTGAGGAGTGGGAAAAGCTCGTTTCACAAGAATGATGGGGTGCTGATCAGGAAGGAAGTTCAGAAGTGAATGGTGGGCTTTCAAGATGGCTAATGGTGAATGAAGGAGGCCATTTTTAAAAGAAATTCTTTTGTATCATTTTGAGGCTCTGAAAGGTTAGCATGGATGATGACATGGTAAATCCTTTCATCAAAACAAACAAACAAAAAAAGGTAAGACATTACTTTTATGCTTAAAAAGCTTCCTCTTCTGCTTAGATTGAAGTTGCAGACCTTGAACGAGCACTGAGAGACCTTTTATAATCTGTAACATCTGTAACTCCACCCCAGGCTCATTTCTACCCCCTTCCTCCAGTGATTTTGTCTGTGTTCACTGCTATCTTCTCAGTCTGTGCAACATGACCTGGCACATAGTAGGCACTCAGTAAGTACTTGTTGCAATAATGAATGGAAGTAACTACCTCTAGCTGAAGGTGAAGAGCTACTATTTCAATGGGAAATCCTTTTATAAGAATGTGGGGACTTGGAGGAGCGTCTGCTATGGTGGGTAGGGGTGGTAGGGGGCACTGGAAGAGATGGATTAGCCTTCTCCCACTTCCCAGCGTGGGCCGTTCATGTTCGTATGAGGTCCCAATGTCTATGGCTTTTTTTTCTGAGCAAGGCTGATGGTGGGTGAGGTCACAGGTGGGAGGAAATGCCTGGTGAGGAAATGACTAATCTGTTGCTCTAAATCAGGGATGACAAATGGGTTTCAATGCCAATTCTGTTTGATCGGTAGTGCTTGCTTGGAAGGCTGTGTTGAAAAGAGTTCTGAGGTCTAATGGAAATAAAATGTTGTGATCAGAGATGTCTTGGGCTTGGAAGGGGGTGTGTGGGTGGCAGCATTTCCTTATACAGTTGCATCCTGACCCCTAAGTTTGGAGTTGGTTCTGGTCTTTTCCATGGAAATCCTGGCTTACAGAGGGATTGATGATGATACCCCCATTAGTTTATTTGTTTTAAATTTCCATGAAAGCTAAAGGGTAAGGTATTCAGGACAGCCCTTAGAATCCAGACCCTTTAGGGATTTGGTTATGTCCTTTTGGTTGATTGCTTTATTTTTTTCTCCAGAGGATGAAATGGCTGAGCTATGTTGATGGTTAATAGCTTAGGGACTCTAATAAAAATGGACTCTAATAACTCTTCGAGTCTCACTTTTTTTCGAGTGGCCATTCAGACCAATCTCCTTTTGCTGACAGTCTTGCAGAAAATGACCCCAGACAGACAGTTATATAAAATCTTGGCCTGAAGAAGAGGCTCTGACCCTAATGCGATTAGCTGAACACATTAACCCTGTGAGCTCACTAGTCCATCAAAGCTATCCCCTCTCCCCCTAAAAAGCTGCCATCCACCCATCTGCAACAGCCCCACTTTCAAGATTCAGCTCTCCTTCCACCAATTGAAATGAATGACACTGCTTCTTTTTAATAAGGCGCCCTCTGTCCCTACTCTGACAACCTTTACTTTGCTTATATTTCTTTAGCATATCTGCTTCTTCACAACAGTCTCTGAATGTGCCTGATCAGTTTCTCATACTAAGTATTTATATAGCTTTAGTATTTTCCTATGTCTCTCTTCTCTTCCTCATTAGTTTTAAGCTCATTGAGGAAATGGACTATTTGTAGCAATGTCTAGTATCTTTTTTATTGGTTATATATAAGGATATCAGCACTTACTTTATCTGAAAATATCACATCTAATACACTGTCATGATGGTACTGTTTTACGCACAGCGTCTATAGGAATTGCTGCAAACTTACTTCTCGGTGAAGAATCTTTCATTCCCAATATAAATTACCAATTCCACTGAATGAAACTTCAATTTCTAGCTTCAATATAAACAGTGAAATTGCTAAAACTATTAAAAAGGCCCAATTTCTCATTATTGATGAATGCACCATGGCATCTGGTCATGCTATAAATGCCGTAGACAGATTACTAAGCGAAATTATGAATTTGAATGTTGTATTTGGTGGGAAAGCTCTCCTTCTTGGAGGGGATTTTCGACAACATCTCAGTTTTGTACCACATGCTATGCCATAGGCCATAGTACAAATGAGTTTAAAGTACTGTGATGTTTGGGGATGTTTCAGAAAGTTGTCCCTTACAACAAATAAGAGATCAGAGAATTCTGCTTATAGTGAATGGTTAGTAAAACTTGGAGATGGCAAACTTGATAGCAGTTTTCATTTAGGAATGGATATTATTGAAATCCCCTGTAAAATGATTTGTAATGGATCTATTAGTGAAGCTACCTTTGGAAATAGTATATCTATAGATAATATTAAAAAATATATCTAAACGTGCGATTCTTTGTCCAAAAAATGAGCGTGTTCAAAAATTAAATGAAATTTTGGATATACTCGATGGAGATTTTCACACATAGTTGAGTGATGATTCCATTGACTCAACAGATGATGCTGAAAAGGAAAATTTTGCCATCGAATTTCTTAATAGTATTACTCCTTTGGGAACGTAATGTCATAAATTAAAATTGAAAGTGGGTGCAATCATTATGCTATTGAGAAATCTTAATAGTAGATGGAGTTTTTGTAATGGTACCAGATTTATTATCAAAATATGACCTAACATTATCGAAGCTGAAGTATTAACAGAATCTGCAGAGGGAGAGGTTGTTCTGATTCCAAGAATTGATTTGTCCCCATCTGACACTGGCCTCCCATTTAAATTATTTGACAACAGTTTCCTGTGATGCCAGCATTTGTGATGACTATTAATAAATCACAAGAACAGACTCTATACAGAGTAGGAATATTCCTTCCTGAACCCGTTTTCCCACATGATCAGTTATATGTTGCTTTCTCTTGAGTTCAAAGAGCATGTGACATTAAAGTTAAAGTTCGAAATACTTCAGCACTAGGGAAATTAGTCAAGCACTCTGAAAGTGTTTTCACTATTAATATGGTGTCCAGGGAGATATTAGAATAAGTTTGGTCACTTTATCAGTCATTGTTTGCATCACTGTTATTTTTACATCATGTTTTTGTTGTTTTTATATCATGCCTCTGTTGTTGTTATATCCTTTTGTTACTGTTTATTAATAAATTTATATATTATTTAATATACATTTTACTAATTTCCTTTCACCTCTCAGACTTATAGAGAAAGGGCAAATAGTAATATTAAAATATTTCCTCTAATTTTCTTTTAATGTGCACGAATTTTGTGCACTGGGCCACTAGTTTATATATAAAAGGATGATCAGAATTATTTGGGATGGTGAAAAGTGAAAATAACCTAAATGTCCATCCTGAAAGAAATTGTGATATATATTATGGAACATACACACAGTGATCATTAAAAAGAAAAGTAATTTATTATACAGTGGTACCTTGAGATACGAGTTTAATTCATTCCGTAACCTTGAGGCGTGGGAAACTATGAGACATTCGAGTCGTGGTAAACTGGTGGGTCGTGTGCAGCCGGCCAATCCGCGCGATTACTCCTATCTCATATGTTGCTCGTATTTCAAAGCAAAAATCGCTTGCTCGATGGCTCGTATCTCAAAAATCTCATGTTAGGGCACTCATATCTCGAGGTACCACTGTATATTGATGTACAAAAATGTCCACCATATTATCTATAATGGTATAAAATGGTATTTTTTTTGCAATAAGCCACAAATATATGTGTAAATATACACATCTATACAGATATATGAATACACATAAAAAAGGACCAGAGGACTTACACCAAATTAGTGCTTTATTTATGGTGAGTAAGATTAGGAAAGCAAGGCTTTTTATTTTATTTTTTAACTTTTTACTAATGTGAAAATATTTTTATTCTTTTCTACCCTCACATCCTATATGTACATGTTGATATGTAACATTTACATATGGCAAGGTGATTACTACCGTATCATTGATTAACACCCTCATTCCACGACAAAATTACCATTTCTTTTTCTGTAGAAAGAACATTTAAGATCTATATTCTTAGCAACATTCAAGTGTATAATACAGTATGGAAAAATATTTCAGTGGACATAAAAAATCTAAGATGAAAAGATATTTTAAAGAAGAGTTTATTATTAAAAGGCCATAGCAGTTGAGTTTCCTAAAATATCCTAAAGTTTTGAGAAGTTTTAAAAAACAATTTTGTAGCCATTTTGGTTACCCCTAGGATACTTACCTATTTTTTGGAAGCATTAAATACAAATTAAATGTGGAGTTTATTGAGGAAATTGTTCTGTTTTCCATATTCTGTGGGATCCGGCTGGTATATATGACTTGCTCTGGTTAACGAAATGTGCATGAAAGTGGTATGTATAATTTCTGAACAGAAATTGTAAGAACTAGTTCATGGTTTGCTATGCTCTCTTTTTCTCTTTGTCACACAACAAACAATATTTCAGAAAAGAGTTTCATTATTAGCCTGGGTCTCTAGAGCAGAATGTTAGCCAATCCTGATGGATGTGCTATACAAACAAGAAATAGAACCTTGCTGTTGTAAGCCACGGAGATGTGGGGTTAATTTCTCACTGAAGCATAACTTAAATTTATACAGTTGCTCCCAGATTTTACCAGTTCCTCAAATAGAGGCCCTCTGAGGCCTGGCAATCATGACATCTTGTTCTAATCCCAGCTCTACCACAAGCTTTCTGTGGGATTATATCAGCTAGGATGCTTTAGATTGCAAGAAATTGAAATTACAGCAAAAAGTATCTTAAATGTCCAGGATATTTACTGTTGTGCACAACAGGAAATCAAGAGTTGCAGCTTTATGACATCAACAAAGACTTAGGATCTGCCCTCATTCTTCTTGGCCTTCCTGTCATCGTTGAATGGTAGTTATAGAAGTTTCAGGTGTCATATGCAGACATTACAGTATCCCATGAAGATGAGGACTGTTTTTTTCCCTTTGTGTTTCTTTCTTCTGTTTTATTTATTTTTTTTAATTTGAGGAAATTATTTCCTGGAAATTCCCCAGCAGATCCTTCTCAGATCTCATTGGCCAGGACTGTGTTAGGTCTTTGCCTAATCAATCACTGCTAAGGACAGCTATGATTGGCCTTGACCAGCCGCAGTTCATTCCCTCTTGGGGTAGCAGTGGACCTGTTTTCTGAGTACATGGGTGTTTGGCAAGTAATTTCCCAAACAAAACTTGGGCTGTGTCTTCCAGAAGAAGGGGAGGATAGAATTAGTGTTTACTTCAATGATTTAAGCAACGTTCCCCCATTGATAAACTGAGGATATTGAACAAACTGGCTTATAATACAGGAATTATTACCACAGAGTCCCTGGACTTGTCCACGGAAATAATGGAGTCCAAACTTCCGGACAGGTCCTTGAGTAGGGCCCATGTGACCACTGGCTTAGGCCATCAAAAGTCTTATTTCATCAGCTTCCTGACAGTCAGACACATTATGGGTTCCAGCTCCCATGAAATCTTGCATCCTGATTTTATATGCCCGGTGTGAATGTGGTCAGGTGAGGGATATGTATGTGCAGTTTTGTTAGCTTTTAGTTACATATCAGATTGACTTTAAAAGTGCTTTGAAGACTTATAAAGTTCTTTGTGCATGGAGATTTTTTTTTTAAAACAATAGCTCCCTCTCCTCCCATGCTCCATGCTCCCAAATCTCTGCATCCCCTTACAATTTGCCTTGACTCAAGGCAATTTATTGGACAATTTAATATGAGCCAGTCCCCAAAGCACTTGAGCCATGAACTTCAAAAATACTTTATCATCATCATTATTAAAACTAATAGAAATGATTGTAGGGCAGGAGCTACAAAGCCAAGTGGGGAGACTTTGCAGGATTGAAGCTAAAGTCTTTACTTTTCCTTTCCATGTACCAGTTCTCCTGCATCCAGCCATTGGCTGCAGACTGCCTGAGAATGAGATGGGCTCATCTGAGGAAAGTGCCAGAGCTCTTATTTTATGGGGCCAGGTGGACACATCTGCAGCCAGGGCCCACTTAGGCAGTGGAAGGGGGCTGCATAGGGATCTGTAAAAACTGATACAGTTGAAGTCATCATGTCTCCCCTTCCCTTTGGGATACTTTTAGCCACCACCTCCCCCTCTCTACTACATGCCCTGGAAGGCTTTTATGAACTGTTTGTAGTTTTGCCACTTGGTTATAACTGAGAGCAGGAACTTTAAATGGTGTGTAATATCTTAATTACCTTTGATAGGATCATTTTTTCATCTTGATAACGTGCTGGGATGCTGAAGTCACCTCCTTTTCCCGGTAGACACACTGCCACAACACATTTGTGAGGGATGACTGTTAAAGAGAACGACGAGTCCAGCCATCTCAAACCACCAGGCCTATTTGTCGCCACGAAGATATAAAATCTACTAGGGCTCCGGAGTTGGGTTTGTATTCCTGGAGTGCCTCTTAGAAATCTTGCTTTTTAGGCCAGAGTAACCCCAAGAGATGTCTGTCAAGGACAGAGCCAAATCACCAGATTAAAGTGGACATAGCCCATGATGCAGTTGTTTCAAAATATCTTGACATTGGGCAATGTTTGAGTGATTCGTTGAGTCACCATTAGAGGGTAGGAAGTTTTCCACAGGCTCAGGTACCCATAAAACAAAACCAAAGAGGAAGAGTAGATTGCTCATTCTTTAAACCTTTTCTTATTACATCAAATACAAATAGGAAAAGTCACACAAAATAGCTATAGAGTTTTATGAGTTATAAGGCAAGATCCTTCTAACCACTATTGAGATCAAGAGATAAAACTTTGTCACTTGAGAAGGTTCTCTATGTGCCCCATTCACTCTCACCCCTCCCTTTCCCCCAAAGTAAACCACTGTCCTGTTATAGTAATCATTTCCTTGTATCCTTTACAGTTTTATCATACAAATGACTATCCCTGGACAGTCTAGTTTAGTCTTGCCCACTAAAACAATTGACACATCTTCCACGTCCCCTTTAATGTCCCCTCATACATTCTTTTTCTTGCAATTTACCTTTTGACCTGTAGACTTTTCCCACATTATGGATTATACACTCGTTGTATAGTTTAGTATGTGTTTCCGCTCTCGGTATTTTTTTGCAAACTGGGAACTGTATTCACAGACCTGATTAGATTCAACCCATTTGGTAGGTGGCATTGAGCTCTTTTACCAGTAGGCACCGGATGTCTGATATTGGTCTTTTTTGGTTGTTAACATCAAGCACTGCTCAGTGCCTGGGTCCATGAGTTCACTGGGGATTGCTGAGTGGTGATGTTTAATTCTATTATTTCCCTTTCATTTATCAGCTAGAAGACTTATAAACAGGTGCTGCTCTTTGATTTCACAATGGTATGGTTCATTTGGAGATGCTTGATTCTTTCTCTTTATTTACCATAAAAATAATGAATTGTCTCCTGTCTTTCTTTGAAGGTGACGTTTTAGGCTCATTTTCTTTAAATATTATTATAAATTTAAGTACTTGAACATAAATTGATGGGTTCCTAGGTTGCATTTGTTACCTATCCTCTGGTATTTTTAATGATCAGTGCTTATGTTTGTGCACTTGGCTGTCTCTCTGCCTCCAAATCGCCGGAAAGGAAGCAGCCAACCTCTCCATGGACTGCTCAAAGACCAGGGGGAGAAACTTCATTTAGGCTTTATGTCTCTTGAATTTGAGTTCTAATGGCACATTAGAGCTAGTGTGGAGATGAATGTGAAGAAGTTCTAGCCGAAGGACTTTGAAAATGTATGGTCCAGTTGGTGAGGTCTTTGTCACTTGTAGATGGATGCCATTAAAGATCCTATTTATCCAGCCTTTTCCCTCTGATTCCATGGGCTCCCAGCTCCCTTCTCACCGTGTCTGGTAGTTTCTGTGGTTTGATAGCAGGGAGAGAATCACATCAGCACTAATATTTTCATTTTGCTCAATAGTTAGGTTTTTCACTAGAAATTAATGCATTGGTGTTTTGTATATAAAGTACAAAATTGTATTTTATGTTATTTTCGAAAGAAATGTGAGTCCTGAAAATGCTCTCCTTATATCCCTGCTTCTTTCAAATGGGCTCTGTCCAGTTTGAGAGTAATCCTGTGCTATAATACTCTTTTTTTAAAAGGTTTCTTCTAAGGAAGAGACTTACATTCTAGGCAACTGAAGAGAAGCACATGCTTTTCAAGCTGGGTCCACCCACCCACATGGCCCTGAGGCAGGCTATTGATTCCCCTCGCTCTCTGCTTCCACTGGCAATGAGGTACCACTGTTAGAAACCAGGTACCTTTCCTTGGCAACGGCAGCTGCTAACTAACAAGTAGGCCATTAACTAAGGGTAATGATGGATACAACCAGATTGCCTTGCTGGCCTTTTAAAAACTCACCCCTTTACCAAACTTTTTTTCTTTCTCCCAGAATTAAAGAGAATGTTGATTTGATACTGAAGTCTGTAAATACGCGTTCAGAATCCACAGATGAACTAAAACACATTTTTTACCCCAACTCTCCACAGGTAGGAAAAGCCAAAATGTGTGTTTCACTTTCTTGCTCTTTCTTTGTGTGCTCTGGATATTCTTAGGCCCATGTTACAAAACTGCTCACTCCTGATAAGAAATCCATTGCTTTCTGTAATCTATGGGGAATTGGTTTGTAAAATTTCAAAGTCTCCTTCTCCTTGACTGGCTGAGACATATGGAAAATAAGAATTAATGAAAAATAGTAATAAATAATGATTTTCTATGGCCTGCTGAGCAAAGTCTGAATTAAATGACTTCACTTAAAGCTTTAGTGGCAGAGGTCTAATTAATGAAAAACAACAGGCTTAAACAATTGACCATCCATCTTTAAGCATAACTGAAAGACAGAATCCATATGACATTCCACTGAGGATGAAAAATGAACCATTGCATGGGTCTTGGATGATTCTGATTTGACAGGGCACCCTGCAGACTTTTAAAATGCCCCCCCCTTTTTTTTCTGACACATATGGACTCTACACCATTGTCATATTTAATCTGAGAAACCGGGTTCCCATGCATTCTGTCTGTTCTCTCGCTTGAGGCCTGAGGCCACGGCCTCTTGAGTTTGTAGCAATGGGAGTCAGCTTTTGTTCAGCCTTTAAGATGAAATAAGACAAAACCATACACATGCTACAAAACAGCAGAATATAAAGGGGATTACTGGTGCCATAATTAGAGAACTAGGAGGCCTTTATTCCCAGTTGTCCCTCCACCCTCCCAGCCACATGCCTCTCTGCTAGCACAGGACAAAAGAGATTTAAAAATCAGGCCCGAGTTTATTTTAATGGGACCCCTCTTAAGTATGGGCACAGTTGGAGGGCATTTAGCTGACAAACGAAGAATGTTTGTTCTTAGAGCCTCAGAAATCAGAGAAGCATCAAAATAAATCAGCCCAGGTAACCATACAATCGAAGCATCTTGTTATGCAAACCTGTAAATTAGGCAAGAAAACACATTCACCTATGTGTCTATCCCCTCCGTTATTTGCATGTCCAGGTCTTCCTTTAACTATCATTTTAGGAGACTGACAGTTGGATACTGACAGCTTTCTCTGGAGAAACTAAGTTGTCCATCACTGGGGTGGTTAGCCAGAGATCGGAGGACCTTCTCTCAGGGAGAGTGTGAGGACTCATTCACAAAGGGCGTATGTCTGAACAAGGTAACTAGACACTCGCCAACTCTAAATTATGTGGTACGGTGCAAACATGCAGATTTAAAGGGAAACTAACTTTTGAAAACCATAGGAAACACCCTTCTAGGAAATATTGTCCTAAGAGAATGAATACCAAATAGCTGTTTTTAGAGACCAAAATAAAACATAAGGTCTGCCCATTTGACTCAGTGATTCCACTTCTAGGAATATATCCTAAGAAACTAAAAACACCAATCAGAAAAGATATATGCATCCCTCTGTTCATAGCAGCACAATTTACAATAGCTAAGATTTGGAAAAAGCCTAGGTGCCTGTCAGCAGATGAGTGGGTCAGAAAACTATGCTATATCTACACAATGGAATACTATGCTTCCATAAAAAAGAAGGAATTCTTACCACTTGCAGCAACCTGGATCAACTGGAGAGCATTATGCTAAGTGAAATAAGCCAGTCAATGAACAAAAAATACCACATCATTTCACTCATTTATGGATAATAAAAAACATTATAAACTAATTAACAAAAAGACATATACAGAAGCAGTAAAGCATCAAACAGACTGTCAAATTACAGTGGGAAGGTTGGGGAAAGGTGGGGGAGATAAGAGATCAACCGAAGGACTTGTATGCATGCATATAACATAACCAATGGAAGTAAGCCACTGGGGGTGACGGCATATATGGGAGTGGGGGAGGGAATGGGAAGATATGTACACATGTAATACCTTAGTCAATAAAAAAATAAAAAAAGAAAAGAAAAAAAGAAAAAAGATTCGGAGCAAGTGCGGTCTCATTTGGAATCAGTTGGTCATTTAATTAAATTTTAGTACTTCTGTGCACCTCTCATTCCTAGGAATTTCTCCTATTGTACATTGTGTCCATTAGACAAAGCAGCCTCATTTGAACTTTAATGTAAATGGAATAACTATACAAAAGAGATACATATGTGGATATCTGTATTATAAAGTCTTGATTCTTAAGGCAGAGGGTGACATGGAATGCAAGTATGCATTACATAGCTCAATGTTGATGTTTTTTTACCCTTTTAAGTTCTTTTTGTGTAATTATTCAGAGATGTGATATCTTTTGAAGATAGCCAATGTTCCACTGCAGTATATCAGAAATTGCTTTCCATGGTACACTGCAAACTGGTTTAAAACTATCCGATTAGGGGGGTAGAATTTAATAAAACATCCTTTTCTATTCAAGAACATCTGGATGTTGAGAACCAGGAATTTACTGAGCCAATATTAACTGTTAATGAGTATCCCATAAAGGTGATAGCATAACAGGTATATAGAGAATATCGAATCATTGTATTCTGGAACAAGGAGAGTAAGTCTGTCATACACACACCACCATTTTCATATCATGTACTCATGGCAGACATCACTAATTGAGCATAGCGCTCTGAACTTGGGCTTACCTTCAGAATCTTAGCACAAAACTCCCAGCAATCCTGTCATTTGACTGACGTTCCTTTCCTGCCATTCTTTCACGATCTCCTCCATTGCAAGCTTTCATCCCCACTACTGACAAAAGGGACTCTCGTCAAAGTTGCTGGTGACTCAGTTCCACACCTTCTAACTGGTCTTCTACTTCCATTCGTGCCTTGTGCCCCAGTCTGTTTTTCATGTCACAGCCAGAATCATCATTTGAAACTCATCATACGATTTACTTTTCCCTTCTCTTCTTCTGTCCAGCCATTCAGGCTTCCTCACTGTCCTGCAAACACACGGAGCATGCCTCCTCTTCAGGGCCTTTGCACCTGCTCTTCCCTCTGGCTGAAAGTTTTCTCTCGGGTATTGTCATGCTTTCTCACTTCCTTCAGGGCTTTGCTGCAATGTCCCTTACCAAGGAGACCCACTCTGATGAGACCATTGGAAATAGTACCCCTTCATTCTCTAATCTTACTGGTTCATTTGTCTTCACAGCTTTTATCACTCCGTGACATGTGATATTTTTGTCTGTTTCTCTCCCACCCCCACCACAGCCCTAGAGAATTCTGTTTTGTTCACTGCAGCACCTGGCACCTAAACTGATGCTGCATTGGGCCAGGTTTGCTGGAAACGGATGCTGACCTGTGTGCAGCAGCTCTCCTGGGGCCTGTTCGCAGGAGCAACCCTTGGGAGGGAGGAAGGAGGTAGGACTGGGTGGAGGTAGATGCAGAACTGACCGGTAATTGCTATAGCGTCTGCATCCTCAGAACTGGGATAATCTTGGGGTTGCTCCAGATTGAGACAAGGAGGCTAGACCTTTGTACCCCAGAAAGGAACAGTTGCTGGATGGGAGCTACTACCAGTGAAGGAGCAGCATCCTGGGCAAGGCAGCTTCCTTCTCCTGAGAGCAGTTCTCACAGAAGTACTCAGATGAAAGCCTTTGGGAGTCAGCATTCCCAGCGACTCTGGGAAGGAGCGTGTCAGTGCTCCACTGCTCCCTCTGCACATGCGCGACATGTGGGTTATGGCCCAAAGTATTTGCTGAATGCCCGGATGTTGAAAGCCTGAATACTACCCTCGATCTAACATTGCTCCTTGGTCAGAGGCATTCCTCTTTATTATGCCATTGCTCTTGACCCTGAGAACTCAGTGCATCCTATGATCCTTCTCACTGCTACCAACCTTTGCAATAGCTTCCCAAGATTGGGAGAGGGCATAGGCCGGATCATCTGGGTCCCAGTCCCACAAGTCAGAGCTGGTTTTGCAGCTTTGGAAAACTGGTACCAGGCACAAGGTGGGAGGCATCTCTGCTCTGTGTCCTTGTCAACAAGAGCAGGAAGAGAATGTTCCCTCAGAGCACAACACATTGCTTTTGGGCAAGTCTTTCCTAGAGATTTAAAAAAAATGGACAAGGAATCATTAAACTTGATACAAAGCAGCTGAAAATTATATCATATACAAGTTAAGTTTCAGTATCTCAAGTCTCCAAGATTTATGCCTCCTGGAACACTCAAAGCAATGTAAGCAAAGTTGTTATCCATTCATCCATTCACTCACTTAATTTATTCATTCATTCAGTCAGCCTTATAACAGTTTTTTATTAAATGTCAAGATGTGTTATAGGTGGATGGTAAATATATAAAACTGATACTATTAACTTCCTTAAAAATTCTTATTTTGTGCCAAGTACGTTGCTAAATGGCTTATCTCAGTTCATCTTATAACAAGTCTATAAAGTAGGTATTATGGTATAAGTAAGTATGTATGAATGTATGTATGTATTTATTTATTTTGCCTGTAACAGAATACCCAACAGAAAATGGTTCAAGCAGTAGTATTATTGCACATAAGAAGAGCTGGTTTGATAGCGCAGTGAGGTCAGGGCTCTGGGTTGGCTTACCCATGGTACCTGCCCCAATTCTGTACTCAGCCATTCTGAAGGACAGGGCTCCACAGAGCGTGGTGCGTTCCATGAGGGACAGTAGAGAGGATCCCACACCAAAAATGTTCCAGAGTGCTGGGCAAAGATAGGCAAAGGAATTGAATGGGACCAGCTGTCTCAGTACATTTTACTTTTGATCTGAACCTCTTCTCCTTAAAAATGTTGACTGAGCCCAGCCAGTGTGTTTCAGTGAGTGAGCATTGATTCCTGGTCAGGGCAGATGCCCAGGTTTTGGACTCAATCCCCAGTAGGGGTGTGCAGGAGGCAGCCAATCAATGATTCTCTGTCATCATTGATGTTTCTATCTTTCCATTCTTCTCCCTCTCTGAAATCAATAAAAAATACATATATTTAAAAAAATATTGACTGAACCTCAGCCCAGACAGTCAGGGGCCTGGGGACAGTAGGCCGAGGATCAGGTTCCAAGGCGGATAGGTTGGGTGTGGCCTACGGGTTGCAGAGAGTCTTACAGTGAATAAGTGAGGTACAGCCAGACTGAAGGCCAAGCAGAGGAGCTGACCAGAGCCACAACCTAGGGAAAGTGGTTGGCAAACTGCGGCTCATGAGCCATGTGTGGCTCTTTGGCCCTTTAGTTTTTAGCAAAGGCCAGCTTAGGAGAACCCTAATTAAGTTAATAACAATGTACCTACCTATATAGTTTAAGTTAAAAAATTTGGCTCTCAAAAGAAATTTCAATCATTGTACTGTTGATATTTGGCCCTGTTGGCCAATGAGTTTGCCGACCACTGACCTAGGGGATGGGGAGCAACACAGAAATAAGGAGAGAAACTGGGGAGACTAAGGCTGAGCAAGCAGATGTGGAGCCCAGGTAGGAAGCTGTGCTTGGGGTAATTTCCAGAAGTGTGCAGTTTAATCTAGACAGGGCTATTGATGGGACCTGTTTGAGCTGGCTCCTTTCAACTGCTGGGAAAAGAGTG